>RJWM01037340.1:0-17503 GCA_004363535.1 Dasyprocta punctata
TGACCTGGCCCTACTGCTTTCATGTAGGAACCCCAGGTCTTATAGATTCTCCTCTCTTGAAATCTCATCATCAGATATTCAGTACTTTCTTGCTTAGATAAGTGGCATTTATTTGCATAGGAAGAGGCTTTGCTCTCTATTTTTTTGGTGAGCACTATTATCTCAAGAAAATTTCCATCTTTGGCTACATGGGCACATATTGTTATTTTTGCTTAATGTCTCAGTTACAGAGAAGAAGACAGGTCCTAGTCTTGTGAATGGGGTTGGGTATGAATAGTTTCTTATCTATTGTGGACAAAGGGGTGAAAAACTTGGGCTCTATTTGTCAGTGTTGGGAGGTACCCTGCAGCCTTTTGTCTAAATGAGTTATCAGTAGGAATGAAACAAAAAATAAATTAGGCAAAACAGAAGCATTGGGAGTTCCAAGAGTGTGGATTAGGAAATCCAATCAAAAATAATTTTTCTTTTCCCCCAGTGCTTACTCAGTGCTTTGCGTATCACAAGTCTCTGTATCTATTTTTTAAATTTAAATTTTATTTTAAAGAGAATAAAACCAAGCAAAATAAAATGGAATAAAGTCAATCAAAATAAAACAATGTAAGTGATACAGGGTTTCAAAAAAAGATAATAAGACTTCAAAATAGCTCCCCATACCATCAGACATAAGAAAATCAAACAAAACAGAACAGAATAGAACCAACAAAAACAAAACAATGAGCACAATACAGCACTTCAAGACAACAGCAAATTCAAAATAGCTACCATAATATATCTCGCTATCTTTGAATTAGCTGCCCATGCAATCAGATATAACAAAATCAAACAAGACATATCAGAACAAAACCAAACCAAACAAAACAATGAAAATGACACAGGACTATAAAACAAGATAATAGGGAATTGATGATGGCCACTACCTTCAGAAGGAGATCCCCCGTATATGCCATACTGCCTATTGTCATCCTCCAGATAGATGATCAGACTACTGGCTTCAGGCCCGCAAAGTCAATGAAACGCTACACACTACAAGCATTAGGTTGTATTTTACTTCGATACCTATCATTTTAGCCTGAGTTTCTCCAGATCCGCTGATCACTTACAGTGACAAGGAGGGGACCTTGGCTTTTCATTCTCCCAACTGATGCACCGGAAAGAGGTTGGCATCTGGTTGTCCTCCTGTGGACTGTGCATAGTGCCAACTCACAGGAAGTGGCTGACTTCTTCTTCTCCCTGAGGCTCGCAGATGGCACCAACTTACAGTAAGGGGCTAGTGTCTGGTTGTCCTCTCTGTGGACTGTGCATGGTGCTGACTCACAGGAAGTGGCTGACTTCTTGTTATCCTCCCTGAGGCCCGCAAATGGCCACAAGCTTCCATGTCTAATGAGGGGCACAGCACTGAAGAGGACTTGGTTTCTCTTTCCAGCCTGCTCCCACCCCCAGTGCCCAAGCAGTCCAAGTGCTTGGTGGTAGGTGTGTATCGTTCCCTACATCTGTTGTTCACTAGGGAGTACTTCATCCAGTGCTTTCTCCATTCTGCTGTACTTTGTCACTTTAACTTAGTTTTTTTCTTTTAAATATGAAATCTATTGAAGAGCTCTCTAGATTTATGCAGTTTCACTGTCAATGTCTGCACATATATTCCATGCAATCAGTACATCCTCCACCACTGTTACCCTATTGCCTTCACTCACTTTGCTGTCTCACTTCTTATTATGAGGCTAACATGGTCCTGTCTGGAAGGAAGAGACATTGTGATAGCTTAATTAGTGCCAATGGATTATATCTGAAAAACTTTAAATATATTAAATGGTCAAGAATAACAGGCCGTTTAGAATAATGCTAATGTTTGATTCCCTGCACAAGGTGAGTCCCGAAGAAATAGTAATCAGTGCCATTCATGTAATATTCTGATGAAGAAAGTAGTTACAAAATCTCATTCCTTCTATGCTGTGGATATAAAGAGAGTGTATAGATCCTTCTTTCTTAATCTGTAAAAAAATAGAAGATTATAACTCCAGGAATGGAACAGGAGCATAGCTGCGTCCTTTCTGCAGCAGAAAGGACTTCTCTGAAGCGATTTACAGTGGCTTCTTTGCACCCAGAGCTTTCTCTCTGCATGCAAAAGGTCAATATATCATGTTTTAGGGCAGAGGGAGCCTGGAAGGCTGCATCCAGGCAGAGAAAAAAGGAGCTTGTGACTAGATGCAGGAGCTGCTCTAGGCAGTCTCCCTGCAGTCTGTGGTCTAGGGGGCTGGGCAGCCAGAGATGTGAGCAATTCATTTGGGATTTAGGGGGTACAAATGCCTAGGTGGGCGTATTCCAGAAAGCAAAAGGAAAGATAATCTTGGTCATGCTTCTTGAAGTTTCCTCAAGAGCAAGAATTTATAGTGCATCTGAGTTAGGGTGGAATAACCACCACATACATGTCCTTTTATGAGTTAAGTGGGGAAATATCTGGGTGAAAAAGAGAGCAGAGCTCTGGAGGAGGGTACTCTTGTGTGCCACAGATGCTTCCTTCAGTTTTTCACATCCTTCTCCTTTCCCCTCTTCCAGCGAACACCCACATCCTTATGGTTTTATTTTATTTCTATACCTGAAAATACTATTTTTCTGCCTTTATAGATAAGAGTATGCACCACTGAATTTCTGTCATTTACACAGAAGATTTGGCTATTTGAGGTTTGGAGCAAGAAAAATTTGTATTTTAATAAGGTCAACATTTAAGTAATTTCACAAATTCATTTGAATATTCTTATGTATTAATTGTATTACTGTAGTTACCTGTGGATGCTGTAATCAAGTTCCATAAACTTGATATTTTTAAACAACAGAAATTTATTCTGTCACAGTTCAGAGGCAAGTAGTCAGAAATCCAGCTGCTGGCAAAACTATTCTTTCTTTACAGAGCCTGGGAAACAATCCCTCCTGACCTCTCCCAGCTTCTGCATGGTCACTCACAGTCCTTGGCATTCCATGACTTGTAGATGCATCAGGTCATTATCTGCCTCTGCTGTCACATAGCTATCTTTCCTTTGTGACTGTGTCTCTCCTTATAAGATATTAGTCATTGGACTATGACCATTCTACTCCAGTGTGACCTCAGCTTACCTAATTATATGAGCAAGTCTCTGTTTCCATGAAAGGTTACATTCTGAGTTTTAATAGACATGAACACTATTTGAATAGATAGTGTAATGTTTTAAGTTAGCATTAACTTAGGGATCACTATTTGTCTGCATTATCAAACTTGTAGCATTATATATGTATATTGTACATGTCAGTATATGTGTGCAGAAAAAATGTGATTTATAACATATATCTTGGCCTTGGAAGGTCTGGATACTCAAGCAGTGAGAGTCAACCTTCTCTGCCTATACACAAGTGATACAAGGGACCTCAGGTTGACCTTGTTGGTCCTGACTGGTTTGAGAGATAACACTGATATGAGCTCCCAGGAACAAGTTTTTTGAGATAAAGGCCCTACTTAAGGTAACTATAAATAGAAGGACAATTTATGGATACAGGAATGGAACAGTTAAATGCAAATAACTGATTTAAAAAATTCAATCTTGATTTGTCAAGGCAGAGAGGCTTGACCAGCTTTGTCCTCTCAATACTAAATCATGACTTAGGTGGAGTGACCCTGAGGCATACTAATCTAAAGAATAAAGAGAAGGTGCTACAGTGTTCCTAAGAGTTGATACTGTAACACCTTTAAAGTGTTCTTGCCTCATTTCTATTCAGTATTCATTGCTTTTTTTTTCTTTTTTAAACAGTTAAGATCATTTCCTTGGGGTAAAGTGGAAGATACAAAGACTTAAGAAGTTTCCACTATGGATAGAATCAGCCATCAGCAAATCTTGGGTACTTTTGAGACATAGGATACTGCCTCCATTCCAGGTCCACATGCACTGTTTCCCAGTCCTCAGTGCCTTCCTACTAATTGTTGGAAAAAGGACCTGTTATTCCACTAAAATAACTGGGCCCTTGTGGGTGGGTGAGGCAGGTCTTAAAAAAAGGGGAAGCTAAGAAGCCCTTTACTGTATTCTTGGAGTTGCGCTCTGTGGGGATCATCATAGCTGAAACCAGACTTAGATGCACAGCAGGTCCATGGCCATGCCAAAGCCTACAGACACAGATCTCTGCTTTCCTCAGTCATCAGTGTGTTCTCTGCTGATGTTATCCTGTCCCAGTTCACCTAACTCTTGGCCTTACCCTGAAAACTTTTACCACTGTATTTACTAGTGAACTGACATAAACTATACTGTGATTACTGGGAAATCTTTTCTGAAGTCTCAGACTGTGTAAATGTCACTTCACTATATACCTTTCACAAGATGTGTGATGTTGATTCAACACTCACTATAGTGAATTAAATGTATTTGTGTTTATCTATCCTACTTCAGTAAACTTTCCCTGAAGTCTGGACTAATCAATATCTTTGACTTTCAGTCACTACTGTGGTTCCTGGAATCGAATAGGTTAAATTTTTGTGTGTAATAAATTGAACCAAGGGCCATGTATTAATCAAGACACCATAAGCTCTAAAGGAAAGTCATAGTACATGGTATATTTGGAATTAGAACATGAAGTCTAAAAGGTCTAACTCTGCCTTGATCTCACTAAGACACATATAAACCAAATGATCATTAAATTATCAAATTACTGTTAATGATAACAAAGAGCCTAATAGTTACTCTTAGAATTAGCATAGATATGTAATTTTAAGAAAAAATATGGTTTATTTGCCTCAGGATATATCTCAATCTTGAAAAAATAAAGTTGCTAGATGACCTATGACAATGACAGCCCTGCTCTGGCTATTTGGCAGGAATGGGTACTTTATTGCTCCCTTGCTCCATTATTGAGGTCTCAGGTATCAGCAGGGCCACATCTCAATGTAAGAGGTTCTTAAACTTCTGTAAGGCTGTTAGTCACTTCTCCACGGTTCCATTCTTATTGCTCACAAAGCATTTTCCTTGCTTAATTGCCTTGTGTCATCTCTGGTGGTTATTCCAAGAAAATCATATTTGAAGGCCTTTAGGAGGTGGTAAGCAAAGACCTTCAGTGTCCATAAGACAAACAGAATACAGCAGGTGCTCAGGAGGTATGTGGTACATTAGTCGAGTTTTGAGTAAATTATAAACTAAGTCCTATGCAGAGCAGTGTTGTGTAAAATCATTTGTGCAGAGGAGTAGGAATAGAACCTAGGAACCAGTGCCCTTCTTTTGCGTAACTACAGTTAGAAAGGGAACTTTACACCTAGGTCATCCCTATGTGAAGGTGTTCGTTTGTTTTGATAGGTTTAAAGTGAATTGTATTTCCCCCACTTCTTAGTCATTGATCTTTCCTGTATCCTCTTTTCAGTTCTCCTTAGTTAAGTGCATTTTGCTTCCTTGCCTAGATATTCTCCAGGGACATTGCTAATCATACCTCACAGATCTTAGCTCATTTTATCCTTTCTCTGCTTATTGAAATTTTTTTTTAAATTGAAATCTTTACCTTCCTGGGCCTAGCACAAGCTGTTATCCATTCCATGCAGCTTTCTCTACTTGCTCAAACAAGGATGCCCTCATCTTTACCTTTTTAAAAAATCCTCTGGGGCTTGACTTAAACCTCTGTGCAATACTTATCACATAATGTTGGTTACTGTCATAGTGAGTGTGTTTGTCTCAGGTACCAGATGATAAATTTCTTAAAAGGAAAGTCTTATACATTCCTTTTTATTGTCTGGCAGGGTTTCTTATACCAAGGAGGAATTCAACCAGTATTTATAGAAAAATGGGGGAAGGATAAAAGGAAGGAAAGAAGAAAGTAATCAAAAATATAATTGAATCCCATGTGGGAAGAAATCTTAGATATTACCTAATTTTTAAGTTCCTTTTATACCATCCTCAGATGTCTCTTTAAAAAATTATAAATTTATTTACTTTCAAAATAATTAGCCTATGTACAAATGGTTGTATTTTCCCTATCTGGGTAATAGGGGAGAATGATTATTAATGTAGGTAAAAAATGACCTAGAGGTTTTGACTAAGTACAGAAATATAAAATATTTTTATAGAGCGTAGAATAATAAACATTATCATAAGACAGTGAGCAATCATTTAACTTTACTAATCCCCCCCCCCGCAAAAGAGGCCACTATTAATCATTTCTTGCTATTCTGAGCATGTATTTGTGCTGCTGCAGATTTCTGTGCTCTTCTTTGTCAGTCTGAGCCATTCCTTGGTGCGAAAGTGACAAGTAGTGATGGTGGGAAACTGACAGAATGAGGCACAGGCATGAGTCTTGCTCATTTTTCAGAATGGGGGTGGAAATACAGAACCTCCAAGTATATCGTCTCCCGTTTTCAGTGTGAATGAGCAGTTGCCCTATTTGAAATGTATCTTGAACAAAATTTGATCTATATAATTCCTTACATTTTTATACTTCTTCCATAGCATGTTTAAGTGGAGGATCACCCAAACATGTTCCTTGGTGTATCTATTGTAATCTTAAAAGACTTTGAGAACTTTTTTTTTCTTTTTTAGCTAGAGCAGTGAAATGAAACCATTTCATGAACTGAGGCTTTTTTTTTTTTTTTTTTTTTTTGCTGGTACCTAAATAATAGTATGGTGTTTTGGGGCCAGAAAATTTTCCTGCCTGCTTTTTGTTCCACTCCTTTAATATCAGCACTACTCCTCTCAAGCCATAATGCTCCATCCATTTCTCCCATCTATTCGGTGTGTGCGTGTGTTGGGGGAGGGGCTTCTTGTCCTAATGCAAAAATGTGATTCGCAGTCTTTAACTCCTAGACTCGGCTAGTTCTTTTTGGCTTTCTTTTGTTTTTTAGGGTTTATTGCAGCACATTTTGGTGTAGAAATATACATGGAAGAAAATAGGTACAAGCTGCAACTAACTCTTATCTAGGGCAACTAAAAACTGCCCTGTTTTCATTTAAAATTGTTAAAGGATTTTTTAAAGAATAAAGATCTGATAGCAGTATAAAACTATTTTTTAAATATTTTATAGAAGTAATGGCCCTTGGAGGAGATTGTGTGAATAGTCTTGATGACTGTATGTTTTTAGGAAATCTGAGCCTACAGTAAACTAGATAAGGAATAATTTTTTTTTTTTGAGACAGGGTCTTGCTGTATAGTTCAGGCTGCCCGTGAACTCACTGTTCCTCGAATTTGCAGCAATCCTCCTGCCTCAGTCTCCCAAGTGCTGGGATTATGGGCATGCAGCACCACACCTAGTTTAGGAATAATTTTTTTTTTGGTCCCGGGGATCGAACTCACAACCTTGTGCCTACCAGGCAGGTGCTTAGGCCACTGAGCTAAATCCCCAGCCCTATTTTTTGAGACAGTGTCTCACTATGCAGTCCAGGCTGGCCTTGAACTCACTTTGTAGCCCAGGCTGGTCTCGAACTCACAGTGATCCTCCTGCCTCAGCATCCCGAGTGCTAGGATTAAAGGCATGTGCCACCATGCCCAGCTTAGGAATAATTCTTAACAGGGACCCAGTACTCAGTGTTTCTGTGGCTTTCAGGGTCATAATCTTGCTTTATGGCCAGTATCTTGTGAAAAGATCATAGAGATTTTCAGGGATTTCATCAAAAATCTATTCTTTCTGTAGATCAGGTCCTTCTCTCTGGTGTCTTTGGCTTGTGAATAGCTTTGGGTTCAGTGGTACCAACTGGCCTCATTGATACTGTGCAGCCTCCATGTGGTCACAGTTCTATATCTCTAGGTCGAGATATTAAGAGGGAACATCAGATCGACTGAACCCGGGTTAGACATCACTTTCTTCTCTAGCCATCATGTCCTCTGGAACAAAAAATAAGTATCTAAGGCCCACCTCTTTTCAGCACAGCTAAAAAAGGAGGGATGGTTGTTGGTTGACTGCCAGTCATCTCAAATATATTTGCTACATTTTCAGTTGTGTATAAGGTATTGTGTTTTACAATGAAAAAATACAGTATGTACTGACATTTATTAATCATTTATCATATGTCAGATACTTTAAGTGTATATGCATTTAGACCTGAATTCCTCATGTGTGTTATTATTGTGATCCAGTGTTTACAAATGAGAAAATAGAGGTTTAGAAAGATCAAGAAAGAATATGGGTTAAGATTGTACCATTAGTAAGTTTTGGAATGAGTGTGACTCTACTTCTAACCCAGAACTATATTCATGTTTTCTCCCTCTCTCTTACCTGTCCTCACTCCCTTTCCCCTCCTTGGGTTTTGTGGTAGTGGGGATTATACCTAGGGCCTCATGCATGCCAGGCAAACACTCTGAGTTGCATCCAGCCATTTTTATTTTATTTGATACAGAGTCTCAATAAGCTGCCCAGGGTGGACTCAAACTAGACATACTGCTGTTTCAGCCTCCAAGCAACTAGGATTACAAATAATGCATTTCCATGCAAGGTCAGAACCTATATTCTTAAACATAAAACCAACTACCTTTATTTTGGTTGATGAAATCATTATGGAGATAATCTAATTGGAAAGATGGGTACATTAACCAAACTCAACTAATAAAACAAGTTTACATAGTTATAAGTTGACTAAGTGTGAAAAATAAATTGTAGTATGTGATGCTAGATTCCAAAGGAGGAAGAGAAAGCACACTGTGAACTGCTGTAGTCAGAAGGAAATGGGATCCATTGTAGCTTTTGAAAAGTTGACAGATGAATGGTCCTGACAATTGGTAAGACTGTAAGAGCCCACAGTTCATCTTTACACCCGATATCTGATCTTCATCTGGTGATTTCAAGGCCAGTAGAGTTAGCTCTATAGTTCTGCCTCTAAATTCCTTGATATTTTTAGATGCTGTGACCCTTTCCCCTGTAAGTAAGCTACACACAGTCTCAACATCCTCCTGTCCACCTGCTCAGCAACCCTGTCTTGTCCAGCAGCTTTCTGTGCTTGACTACATGGAATCATGGAATCTCATCATACCTCTATACCTTTTCCAGTGCTTTTCTCGCTCTCATTTTGTAGTGTCCTTTCTGATCTCATTTGCCTGTCTGTATCTACTTATTGTCCAGACTTCACCTCAAATATCACCTCTTAGATGAAATTTCTTGTTCTTCATTCCTTTGTACTTCCCATGGTGCTATTTAGAATTGTTGTCTTTTCTGCTCCTATTCTGTCTGTATTTCTTACATCATTCACTTTATTTTGTTGCACTTATATCTTTATGCATCAGTTCCCTTCCTTTATTCAGGAAACACCTTCAGCCATTAGTGAAGGGCCTGGCACAAAGGAGACACTTTCCCATACTTATTGAGTGGACAGATGAATGGGTAAATGGAAGGAATAAATGGTTCAATATAGGATCACAATAGCTGTGGGGTTTGTGGTAAAATAATAACATTTATGTACCACTTATTATCTTATAAAATACACTTGTATGGCTTTTTATTTAAGCTTCATAACAATTTTAGTTCAGTAATTTAGTCAGAAAAACTAAGCTTTATGAGGGTAAGATCACAGAAACAGTCCGTGGGAAAGCTGGTTTGTTGAATTCAGTCTTTTCCTAAAACAGGGAGATTCTAACTCAGAGATTTGTCTGATTTAGGGGGAAGGTAGCTATGAGCTATTACCTGAAGCATAGTTTGCAAAGTGATAGCATTTTTACCACACTTTAAGATAATACAATTCTTTTGGAAGATACTGAGGAAGATTTTAGGGGAAGCCATGTAAACACAAGACAGAGTTTCAGAGGAGAATGATTAAAATATGGCATTGTTTTTCTGTATACAAGCCAGTGGGTAGGTTACACACTCCAGGCTGCCTCAAGATCTTAAACATGTCCTTGCCTTTGTTCAAATTAGGTCCTTTGTGCGCTCTGCTGCAGCCCCACTGGTGTTTACAAGTCCTAGTGACTGAGGACTGATAAACTTGGACATATCATATTTTAGTATTCCAGTCATAGTTTTGATATTATTTTTAACACAGTGTTGAGTATGCAATAGTTTGGGTTGTTTGGCTGTACAAAAGCTATTTTTATAGTTAACTTGCAATATGCAAAATTAATACAGAATCAAATTTATTGGAAAAAATCAAGAAAATAAATTTTTTTTTTCATTTTTCCATATTCTTCAGGTGGATTCCCTTTATGTCTCAAGGAATAATTTATTCAGAAATTGAACTTTATCATCAAGGTGAGGATTAATGAAACCATCAGTAGAAGAAAGCACAAGATGATTTTGTTACATCTGGACATTGTGGAAAATGATTCCTCAGTTACCCTCAGATCAGTACTTTTTGCTAGTTTACATTTTTGTAACAGATTTATAGTTATTCTTCACAGTGAGAATACAAACGCATGTAAAGAGTTGTCGTAGCAATATTTTATGTTCTATTTGTTAAAAATCAACCTAAGAATTTGTCACTGTTAAGAGTTAAACTCACACTTCTTTTTTTCCCCACTTACAATGTCATCAGACAGATCTATTATTAACTACACTTCACTTTTATTTTTGCAGAAATGCAAATAAATCATCAGCTTAAAATACAAGAGGAAGCAAATGGTAAATGTTATTGCTACTTTCTGTCTTTTAATATTGTAAAATAATGTATTCCTTTTTCCTGAACACCTGTCTCACACATTTTTGTAGTACATTTTTATTGCATTGAAACTATTGATTAAAAAACTTTACATGGCTATAGGAATAAGTGTTAAAGTATAGTTTGATTTATAAAAACTAACAAGCAACTTTAGTCCAAACTGCTTTTTACTTTATGCTTCCCTTAATTAATTTAAATATATGGGGAATGTAACCATTTTCCAAGTGATTAATTTCTATTAGTTGTACTTTTTTGTTGGTTTGCGTGTTAGTTTCTAAGCTTTCTTTCTAAATCTTTTGCAATTAGCTTTGTCTATTAGATCCTTTTCAAATCAACCAAGAATTATATTATTCATATATATACATTTTAAAGTTGATCTGAATGAGATGGACATATATCTATGCACACACACACACACACACACACACATATATATATGCAGATAAACTTCTGTGTTTTAAAAAATGTGTATTTTTTGAAGTAATTTGAAACTAGGCAAAGGTTAATGCTAATATTATTATATTCTTAAACTCTTATACTTATTACAGTAGGCTCAGAGACATAAACAGTTCATGCCCTATGGCAACTACCTTGAAGTCGCATTTGCATTTGTTTATACTAGAGATTGTACTTCTACTTATGTTTTCCTCTTTGTTACTGATTTTACAGGAAAAAGTTTGTGCATGTATGGGCATAATTTTACTAATATTTCAGAATCTCTTAGTAATTTTAAAAGACCTCAGTCTGGTTCTTAAACTTTTAAGTAATAAAGCTTGACATGGCATCTTTTTTTTGTTTGAAATGACATCTTAAGTAGAAAGATTATCCATAACTTTCAGAACTTGATGAGACATATGTGATAATTTTAAACACAATATTATAATTGAAACCAAAAATGTCTAAACTTATTTGTCAATAATCTAAGTCATATAATCAACATCCATGTATAATGAAATTGCTTTATATAAAAGAGGTGTGTGTTTACATAGAGACTGCTTGGTTATGCTATACCATGTGTAATTTTGATTAAAATAAACTATTATTACTTGTTTACTTATAATTAATTATTCCTGTTGTCTTATTCATAAGGTATTACCAAATTTGTGAATGGTTCTGTTTTATTTAATTTTTAAATTCTGAAGAATGTAATCTTTATTATTTCTTGGGCTATGATCTTGCAAATACATTACCACTCTTATAGTTATGCCAATGAGATACTCTGTGGTGTGAAAAGAAGCTGGGGAAGTTAAGTGGTGGAATATTGAGGTTGGGATGCATTGCAGCTAACAGTGTTGAAAAGCAAACATGAATTGTAGATTTTGAATGTGTGTGACGCATGTTGATGAAATTCATGTTTTTCTGTGTAGTTGGGGAGAACGTAGACCAAAATGCTATTTTAGTTTAAGAAACGAAAGACAAAAGAATGAATCAACTGAGTTCATTTCATATTGAGATGATTAACATTGAATACAATTTTGTATCATTACTCTTAGCTCTGTTTAGTTAATTCCTACAATTATCTAAGACATAGTTCATAATCATGATACCCTATAATTCTAAATATTTATAACTCTTATAGGTAAAAATCATTCTTCATAGAAGAAGTGCTGCATTACTCAGTTAGACTGAACTTTATTGTGAGATGATATTTTTGATTTACATCACTAGATGGAATTTCTTGTTGACAGTGCCTTTTTTTTATTTAAGAGAAAATGAACACAGAGAAGAGAAACAAAAAGCAAAAGAGACAAACAAACAACAACAAATCTGATACGATAACATAGATTTACAAAATGAGATGATTGGAATTTGACAGTAGTTGTAATGTTGCATATCATTACCTTCAAAGGGGTTGTTCAGATTAACAGATATAGACATGTAGAATTGATCTAGTCATATGAGTATTAACTGTTCTTTTTCAATAGCTAATGCATTTAGTAATACAGTCATTTTAACTATCTTATGTATATCTATTTATAAATTTATATCTTTTTCCTTTTCCCTTCCTTCTTTCCTTCTTTCCCCTTAGAATACCTCTTGTTGTCTTTAAAATAACTGCCCTAATATAATCTTTAAAATAACTGCCCTAATATAATAAAATAACTGCCCTATAAAATAACAGGCCTAATATAATCAAACACAGTAGTTCAGAATAATACCAATAAAAAATAAAACAATGGTCACAGAAAAGAGAAACAAAAAGCAAAAGGGATCAACAAACAACAGCAACAAATCCGATACTGTAACATTATAGGTTTACAAAATGAGATGATTGGAATTTGACAGTGGTTGTAACGTTGTATATCATTACCTTCAAAGGGGTTGCTCAGATTGACAGGTATAGACATGTAAGATTGATCTAATCATATGAGTATCAACTGTTCTGTCTCCATAGTTAATGCATTTAGTAGTACAGTCGTTTTAACCATCTTATGTATACCCACATACAAATCTATGTCTTTTTCCTTTTCCCTTCCTTCTTTCCTCCTTTCCCCTTGTA
The DNA here is from genome assembly GCA_004363535.1 of Dasyprocta punctata. Lineage (NCBI taxonomy): Eukaryota > Metazoa > Chordata > Mammalia > Rodentia > Dasyproctidae > Dasyprocta > Dasyprocta punctata. The sequence goes on from RJWM01037340.1 coordinate 13,068, forward strand.
ATACCTCTTGTTATCTTCAAAATAACTGCCCATACCATGGAGCCTAATATAATCAAACAAATAGTACAGAATAAAACCAATAAAAAATAAAACAATGGAAGCAATACATAGCAATACAACATTGATTTCTATAATACCTCATATTATTTTCTAAGAAGTTGCCTATATCATCTTTTATAATATAATCAAATGAACCAAAATAGGTTAAAATCACTCAAAACAGAACAATGAAACCAATACAGGGTTTCAAAACAAGGTGATCAAATATCAATAAAGGCAACCCTAATATATTTTGTTATCTTTGAAATAGCTGTCTATATCATCATATATAAAGAAATTAGGCAGGTCGAGATAGAATAAGATCAAACTAAACAGCTCATTGAAAACAATACTGGGAACTTCCTGCAAGATGGCCACCCAGAAAACACCGCGATAGGAAGACTTCCTGAATATACTATCCAAATGCTGGAATATAAAATAATATAATAACAGAGAGAAGGAAAAAAGAGGGAGATGGGTCCTCTGGATCCAAGAAGAATCTAAAACAAGAACTGTAGCCCACGGAAAGAGTAAAAAAATGAAATAAACAAAGGTGGAGACCAGCAGGACCTCTGACTGGAGCCGAATCCAGTTAGCACTGCGACCCGAACTGAGAAGGTGTGATTGGGGTGATGGCAATGTGCAGTTGAATTGCTATGGCTGCGGCGGGGACAGCGGAGATGGCGGTCGATTGTGGAGCAAGGAGGTCGCAAGCAGGCGAGTGAGTGAACCCGGCAGCCCCCAGGCCCCCATCCTCCACCCCCGAGGGAGAGCGAGGGACAGGCATCCATCTTGAGACCGGAGCTGCACCTAATAAGGCATGGTTCCTGGAAGGTCGTGGCGGAATCTGCGTGGGCACCCTGGGGGTGATAAGGGACGTTTGGTGGACAGCCTGGTACGGGTTCCTAGACAGCGGCCCCATCCTCGCACACTGCAACAGACATCCACGGAGCAGAAACAGGCTTGGGAGAGGCAGTGGATCAACACGGGCTCACTGGCGAGCTCAGGAAAATGCCAAGATGGAAAGGTAGAGGGTGCTCTCCGGACTCCGATACAAGCAGAACTAATTCAGGGGATGCTAACGCAGAAATGGTTGGGAGTGCAAAAATTAAACTCTCAGAGGAGATGACAACTGAAGTGGGTAGACAACTCCATGAAGCTATGAAAGAAATTAAAGTGGCACTGTTAGCCCAACTGAGAATTGAAATGAAATACATAATAGGGCAATCCCTAAGTGCCTCTAAAGGAGACATAGCCAGAAAGGTGGAGGATGGAAAATCAAAGGAAATTGAGAATGAAACAAATAAAGACTTAGAACACATTAATCAGATTCAGAGAGAATACCAGGATATCAAAGACTCCAATAAAAGTTGGCAGAACCACTTGAAGGAAACTAAGGATAGACTTTTGTATCTGGAAGAAAGAATGGCAGCCTGGGAGAGAGAAAGGAGAGACTTTCTCAAGATAATAAGAAATCTGGAAGTGTCAGTGCAATGGCTGCAAGACAACCCAAGGAAACATAACTTACAAATAAAAGGTGTGAGTGAAAAAGCAGGGGTAATACAAATCAAATTAAAAGACTATTTACAGAAATAATTTCAGAAAACTTCCCAAGCATGGGAACAGGAAGAGACTTTCAGATAACTGAAGCATATAGAACTCCAGCTAAACTTGACCAAAACAGGCCTATACCCAGACATATAATAATCAAGATTCCAGAAATCCAACACAAAAACATAATATTAAAAGCTATTAGAGAAAAGAGATAGATTACCTACAAAGGAAGGCCCATCAGAATCACGACAGACTTCTCAACACAAATCATCAGGTCAAGAAGAGACTGGAGTGAAATATTTCAAGCCCTGAAGGAAAATAACTTCCAACCCAGATTAATGTACCCTGCAAAATTATCTTTTAAAATCAATGGAGAAACAAGATACTTCCACGACAAAGAACAACTAAAAGAATTTATGACAACCAAGCCAACCCTACAAAGAATACTGAAGGACATTCTAGAGAGAGATAAAGAAGTCCACTGCTCCAGAAACAGTGACAGAGAGATACCACTGAGCAGGGCAGACAAATGAATAATCCATTAATAGGATTTAAGTCCAGTATTGTTTTCAATGAGCTGTTTAGTTTAATCCTATTCTATCTCGACCAGCCTATCTTTATCATAAATGATGACAAAGACAGCTATTGTAAAGATAACAAAATTTATAAGGGTAGCCTTCAGTGATATATAATCACTGAAGGTATGCTTCAAAACCAGGTATTACTTTCGCTGCTCTGTTCTGAGGGATTTTAACCTATCTTAGTATGATTGTGTTACAACAGATGATATAGGCAACTGTCTTTCTTTTTTTTTTTGTGGCACCAGGGATTGAACTCACAGCCTCGCACCTGCCAGACAGGCACTTAAGCTGCTGAGCCAAACTCCCAGCCCTGTTTTTTTGAAGCAGGGTCGCACTATGCAGCTCAGGCCGGCCTTGCGCTCGGGTTGTAGCCCAGGCCAGCCTCGAACTCACAACGCTCTGCCTACCTCAGCCTCCCAAGTGCTGGGATTAAAGGCGTGTGCCACCATGCCTGACTAGGCAACTGTCTTGAAGCTAACATGAGGCATTATAGAAATCAATGTTGTATTACTATGTATTGCCTTCATTATCTTATTTGTTATTGGTTTTATTCAGTACTATATCGTCTGACTATATTTGGCCAATTGGTAAGGGCATTTAGTTTGAAGACAATAAGAGGTATTACAAGGGGAACCGAGGAAGGAAGGTATGGAAAAAAGACATAGTTTTATATAAGGGTATTCATAAGATAGTTTAAAAGTCTATACTACTAAATGCATTAACCGGTGAGAGAGAACAGTTGATATTCATAAGACCAGATCAATCCTACATGTCTTTACCTGTCAATCTGAACAGCCCCCTTAATGGTAACAATATACAATGTTGCAACCACTGTAAAATTCCAACCATCTAAATTCCTAAACCTATAATTTTACAGTATTGGATATGTTGTTGTTGTTTGCTGATCTCTTTAGTTTTTTGTTTCTCTTATGTATGACCATTCTTTTATGCTTTATTGGTTTCACTCTGAACTATTTAGCTTGATTATATTAGACCTGATGTTATGGGTAGTTATTTCAATGATAACAAGAAGTATTCTAAGGGGAAAGGAAGGAAGGAAGAGAAAAGGAAAAGACATAAATTTATAAATATGCATAAATAAGACAGTTAAAAAAACCATATTGCTAAATACAATAGCTATTGAAAAAGAAAAGTTAATATACCTGAATTGATAAATCTTACAAGTCTATATCTGTCAATACGATCAACCCCTATGAAGGTAACGATATGCAATATTGTAACTACTGTCAAACTTCAACCACCTCAGTGTGCAAACCTACAATGTTATCGTATCAGATCTGTTGTTGTTTGTCCTTTTTGCTTTTTGTTTCTATCTTCTATATCTATTTTCTCTTAAATAAAAAAAAAAAAAAAGAAAACAATACGGGACTCAAATCCCGATGATGGATTATACAATTGTCTGCCCCACTCGGTGATATCCCTTTGCTGCTGTTTCTGGAGCTGTGGACATTTTATCTCTCTCTGAAATGTCCTTCAGTATTCTTTGTAGGGTTGGCTTCATTGTCATTAATTCCTTTAGTTGTTCTTTGTTGTGGAAGTATCTTGTTTCTCCATTGATTTTGAAAGATAGTTTTGCAGGGTACATCAATCTGGGTTGGAAGCTGTTTTCTTTCAGGGCTTGAAATACTTCACTCCAAGCTTTTATTGACCTAATTGATGGTTTGTGTTGAGAAGTCTGTTGTGATTCTGATGGGTTTTCCTTTGTAGGTGATCTGTTTTTTTCTCTAATAGTTTTTAATATTCTGTTTTTGTGTTGAATTTCTGGGATCTTGATTATTATATGTCTGGGTGTAGATATATTTTGGTTATGTTTAGCTGGAGTTCTATATGCTTCACTTATCTGAAAGTCACTTCCTGTTCCCATGCTTGGAAAGTTTTCTGAAATTATTTCTGTAAATAGGCTTTTAATTTGTTTTGTATTGACCCCTGCTTTTTCACTCACACCTTTTATTCTTAAGTTATGTTTCTTTGGGTTGTCTTGCAGCTGTGGTATTGTTACTTCCAGGTTTCTTGTTATTTTTAAGAGATCTTTCCTTTCACAATCACAAGCTGCAAACCTGTCTTCAAGGTTTGAAAGTCTATCTTTAGTTTCTTTCAGGTGGTTTTGCCAACTTTCATTGGAGTTTTTGATTTCCTGGTAATCTCTTTGGATATGTTTTATGTATCTTAAATCTTTTTTGTATTGTTCATTCCAGGTTTCCCTCATTTTCCTATGCTCCATTTTTTCATCTATGTCTCCTT
>RJWM01037341.1:0-17505 GCA_004363535.1 Dasyprocta punctata
AAATCTCTATTAAAGGAGAGAATCTGTGTACCGCTAGCAGAAACTACTCTGCTCACAACACACCCAATGATTTAGAATACAATTGCTGTGGCAGGGTTATTAAGTTTTAAGCAACTGAAGAAGGAGGCTGTCAGAACACTTGCTATTTAAATTACATGAGCAAAGACTTTAAATTATGTCTGGACAAACTGCAATCTAAGAAAACTGTTGTTGCTGGTGAATCTGATTCTAAATAAGGCACAACTTCATTTTGGAGTCAAACTTCCTTGCAACTTGCATATTTAATGTATTTGAATTCCTTTTGTTGAATAGAAAATACCAGTTATCTTGAATGCTTTTTGATTTTTAATGGCCTGAAAAGTGAACACAAATGGAGAATAAACTACTTAGTGCTAAGATCTTTGTGCAGTTCAGTTGTATCTCTGCATTTCATCAAGTAGAATCCATATTGTTCTGCCATAAAACTATGTTGTAATATCCTGGTGAACCAAACTTTGCCAATCATACTGAAATCTATTCTAATAACTTGTGCCTGAACCATGATAGACTTGGCAAGGCTTTAGTTACAGGTGTTCAGAGTACAGAATCCTTTCTATTTTTGTAAATAACTACAAAACAGACAGACATCTGATGTTTGAAAGTAAAGCAAAATTTACTATTTTAAGTATTTCCTCTATGAACTTGTAAAGCACTTGTGCTTTTTCACATGTAAAAATCTTTTTCTTCTGCATTACTCAAGCAATAATTTAAAAGCTTTAGGTAGAGAAAAATTCATATAGTTCTCAGTATGAAACATGTTGGGTTTTGTGGGAGAATTATGTTTGCCATATGCTGTGGGATATCTCAGTGTAAAACCGGGTATTATTTTTGAGGAAAGTTTGTTCAATGAAAATACGCTTACCTAGACAGATTTTCACTTAAGAACTATGATAGCTGCTTCTTTTCTTTTTCTTCTTTTAAACCAACTCCAAAACTGAACTCAGAACTGAGGCATAAAATGGTACAGCTGTGGATACAAAATAGTATGTAATTTAAGAATAATCAAAACATAAATAAGAGAAAACAACCCATACAACTCTGAAAGGCATAACTTCAGATTTTGAATTTAGATGTTCAATCCAAATTTTCATATATTCATATTCTGTAAATAACTCTGTGTGTTATAATGAGGAAGAAAAAATGAAAAAAATCACATATAGTTTTATCCTTAAAAAATAATTCAAGAACCCAATGATTAAGAAAAAAGAATGTTAAAATTTTATCATAATGGATATCACAACATAAATCTGAAGACATGTATATAATCATATATGAATGTATGATAATAATTAGAAGGACCACTGGGAAGGAAACAGAGCAGCTGGATGCTCTGGGCGTCTGTGCCTGGGAAGACACTTGGTGCTCTAGGCTCTCAGTTCTATAGCCAGGGCTTCTCAGCATGAAAACGAGCCCTCAGAATTCTCAGACCGGTTTTCCGGATTGAGAAGTGTGTTGCTCTCATCCCAGAGCGATACTACTCAGGACCGAGTGTCCCTGTGCCCAGTGAGTTGGGTCATGTCTTTGGTTTTCTGGGTTTGTCTTTTTCTCAGTGAGAAATGTGAGATAACTCAATGTGCAACCAATGGACTCTTCATTGGTTAGAAAACACCCACATGTTTCTGCTATATTTATATTGACTTGACGAGAGACCCTCTAAATCACTGTGGGAAGAAGAAACACAAAAATAAATGGGAGCTTCTCTCATTATACTTACTTGGAAAAGCATCATGAAGCCTCATGCTCAAAAATATTTTTTTAAAGAAAAATAAAAGGTAATAATATTCAAATGACTTTAGAAATGAGAAAAGAAATCCTCTCGTCTGGGCAAGGTTGAAAACAGAAATAGGGACTCAGCGTAACTTAAGTAAAAAATTTAAAACTTTACAAAATGAAATAAAAGGTGTGTGTGTGTGTGTGTGTGTGGTTTAGGGTGCAAGAGTCTGTAATAAATATGTAACAGTTTTTGAAAAGTTAGAGACTGGTGCAGATAAAACATTTAATTCTGAATAAGCATTTCATCATTGAGCCCGAGTTATATATTGAGTCCCTTGTGAGATTTATGAGCCAATGAGAAGAGTGAAAAGTGCTCTAGGATTTTAGATTGTGAAAGCACAAAATAATGCTATTAGGAGAGAAACAAGATGATAGGTGGAGGGGGCTTGATTTTTTTGTTTGTTTGTTTTTGGGTATTTTTGGTACCTGGGATCAAACTCATGATCTTTCGCTTGCTTGCCAGGCAGGCACTTGGCCACTGAGCTAAATCCCCTCTGGAGGCGACTTGGGAAAAGGCATTTTCATTTTGCATACTTTAAATTTCTGATGATCACATCTCAGTGAGCAAGTGTGCTGTTGCTGTTGAGATGCAAGTTTACAGCTGATACACCCTGGTTCATTGTTGTGAGGGACTACACAGAAAGTCACGGTCATGAATGAAATGTGCCTTAGTGACCCCTGGACCAAGTCAGAGCAGAACACGTCCAAGTGCTAGGCCATGGGTAACTGAAGAGCCAGGATGCCGCGTAAAATATGTGAATTATTATCAAGTCCTAAAGAAAAAAGGAAGGGGGAATCTACGTGGGGAGGAAAAAAGTAGGGAGGGAAGAAAAAACCGAGTAGATGAATAGGGGACAGAGAGATAATAAGAAACATTTCAGAAGACAGGCGGAAATAACCTGAAGAAGAGGGAATGCTCAGCTCTGTCCAATGGCAATGACAACAGAGGAGGACAAGAGGCAGGAATTGCCCATGGATTTAAACACAAGGTTGGTGCCCAAAGTCAGAAAAGCTTTAAAGTACATATTTAGCTTGTGGGTGCACACAGGCATGGACTTGTATACCAAATTTGCCTAGAAGCATATTGAGCATATTTGACCTCCTTTTCATTTGACAAGACACACCCCTCATTAATAGACTCAGATTTATTATAAGAAAGTATTTTTTTTTTTTTTTTTTTTTTTTTTTTTGTGGCACCGGGGATCAAACTCACAGCCTCGCGCCTGCCAGACAGGCGCTTAAGCCACTGAGCCAAATTCCTGGCCCTATAATAAAGTATTTTCATTCTATTAATGTGCCAGTCAGTTCAATTTGTAAAACCATCAGCCTGCTTGGACCACAGAAAGAAACAGGGAGACTACGGGTTCTGCCACAGGTGGTAGAAATTTTCCAATGAACATGTGATGAAAATTTACAACATGAAATTGACTATTTTTCCTGACATACACTACAACTAAATTTGTTTTGGCTTGAATGGCAACATGAGATGTTTATTATCAAACATTGAGAAGAAGTTGCTTAGAATTATCACTGTTTATCAAGATTAAATTAATTTGATTGCAATATCTGGAACCCCCTGGATGACAGCATGGTTGTCTGATGTCTGGTGGTGTTTCTACTTAAACGTTTACAGAAAAAAACTATCATCAAGTCTACTTAATTCAAACTTATTCTCTAAAAATATGACTTCTAAAGTAGCAATTCTCCTACACATAGACTAAAAGACAGCTTTATATTCAAAGAAAGGAGTTGTTTGAAAAATAATTTTTAGTGAAAAACGTTTTGCTTTCAACTAAGTATCTTTCTCACTAAACTCATATTATGTTATTCTATGATTTCAAGTAGATTATTTTCAAGTCTTTTACCAAAGATAGGCAAGTTACATAAAAATCTGAATTTATGTTTCTTATCCTTTGTAAGTGATTTGCTATGTTATTTTTCTTTATCATCAATCTGAAACAATTCTATAGATAATTTTCCCCCCTTTGTCACAGGAAATCATTTTATTGTTTAGTGTAGCTAAGAGAAATGGAAATATTATATGCACATTTCTAATTTTTCCCTAGTTTTGATACCACTAAGACCCTATACCTAAAAGCCAAAATTCCTTTCCTGTATTTTCTCATTTACCTTTTATTTTGAAAGAACTTTGAAATAAGATTCCTTCAATACTTACGAGGCATCAACTGTACTGCTAATTGATCTAATTTTGTAAATTTACAAATCTACAGAGATCAAAGGAAAAAGTATATATAGTATTAAATGGCATTTTAATTTGACATATTAAACAGTAAAAACAAGCGTACATTTAAAAATTCCTAAAATAATCAGACATGCTTTGCCTGTGTCCAGTAAACCATCTATTTCCTAAAAGTTCTTCAGGAATGAAGACTCTGGCCTCAATGTGTATATCTATAAATTTCAGGAGTGGACACCGAATCACAAATGCTTTAGTATTAGGAGATAAGGCTTTGAGGTGTGATTCCATCAGGAGAGTAGAACCTGTATGGATGCATGACTATCCTCCTGAACAGGCCCAGGACAGCTCCTCACCTTCCACCATACAGGACACCACCATGAACTGAGAAATAGCTCCTTAGCAGTCACCAGATCCACCGGCATCTTGATCTTGAACATCCAAAACTCCACAACTATGAGATCTAAATGTCTTTGTTATAATAGCAGTCTGAACCAGCTAAAATAAGAGAATTTTAAGGAATTTAGAAACCGTTACCTCCAATAATATTTTTGAAGCAAAATTCTCTATTTATGAATCACTCCTAAGCCTTCTTGCTTTCCATAATTCAGGACAAAAGGTTTCAATTTGTGAGATGGCATATTTAAAAGGTTGAACCCATTTTCTAGTCATTTGGGGAAAAAAAACCTTTAAACTGCAGTGTTCAAGCAGCCATCTGAAATGGTTTCCACACACTCAGTTTTAGAAAGTTCTAAAATAGGAGATGCTTTTTCACAGTGAGATGTAGCAATTTCTGGTTTTATTTTAGATGCCACTGCAGGTGTTTTTGCTTTTGGTTTGAATTTAATTGCACTTTGGAGAAATTACCACATGTTTATGCATGTTCTCAGCTTCCTGACCAAATAGTATATTTTATTTAAACTTAAAAGAAAAGCAATAAGCACATTTGCATAATTTATTATATTTGATGAGCTAAAATGGTCCCAGAATCTGCCTTTCACAAGGAAATTCTTTGAGGCCTCATTATTCCCCCTGATAATTAAGTGTGGTGATTTAAAGACTTTCATTCAGTTGTCAGAAAAGCTATTTTACTGTCTTGAGACTCAACATTCTTTCTTTTACCTGGTTCCTGCCTATTTTCTGAAGCTTATTCACAGACTTTATTTTACACAAAACCTTCCTAATAAAGTCTTTTTCACTTGGCTTATCTATTACTGAATATGGCCATTGAAAACAAAAGTCTTGATTACTACATGATTTTATCTGAAAATATTATGTAAAAGGAAGGCTCATTTTTCCTTTGAAATTTTACATATAAAGACTAAAGATTTATACTAAATTTTTTATAGTTACTTTTTTTGGGGAAGCTCAAAGTTCTAGTTGGATTTGAGCTACTCTATAAGCTGTACTGAAAATACGACACCTTCATTTCTCACTCAAAAATAAAACCTGGATTGGATCTGAGCATCTTATGCCTGTAGTTCCAGCTATTCAGGAGACTGGGGGAGGAGTACTTAAGCCCAGGAGTTCAAGGCCAGTCTGAACACTATCGTGAGACTCTTACACAAGAAGAGAAAGAAAGAATGAAAGAAAGAAAGAAAGAAAGAAAGAAAGAAAGAAAGAAAGAAAGAAAGAAAGAAAATCCATCAAAAATTAAGATGTGCATTTATTGAGAAATATTTGCATTGGGTCTTATTCTGTAGTCAATAGAAAATGGTAAATAACACTGTTGGTCAGCACTCACCACACAGGCTGGGTGGGGTCCTATGACGTTTTCAGGAAATATTCGTCCTCCTGTTCCCCCACAGCTGAATACCACCCATTCGGGGAAGAGGTAGCTAACCAGGTGGTTCCCATATGCTTACAGAAGCCAGAAGTGAGTGGACGTGTGCACTGCCTACAGCCTGGCAAACTGTGCCATTGGCATTAAATGTATGTTTGGTTACTTGATCTTCTTTGCTGCTCTTTATTAATAGGGAAGTGACAAAATTATAAAAATGTGTAACCTATAGAAAATGCACAATGTGTAAACATGGCGTCAAGAAGCCAGGAGGACTGGGTAGAAGCACATGAGGGAAAACTCAGGACCTTAATAAAATCAAGACAAGATTTGGACTCTGTGAGGAGTTAGAGTAACAGAATCATCATATTTTTTCTTATTCTTTTTCTCTGCACGATCTATTACAAGCTTATAACTTAATGATGTCTATCAGTACACTTCCTCAGGAATTGTAGAAAAATGGATTTGTGTTTCAGTCTTACCAGTGTCTCTTGTGTTATTGTAGCAAATGTGGGTGATGGCACTAAGTGCATACGAGTCTTACGCATCCCTGGATATTGCGGGTCAGGTTAATGATACAGATGCCACAAGGAATTAGCAGAGTAATTGTTCCCAGAGGAGACGTAAGTAGATGAGTCTGAGAAAAAGTTAAGGTAGGGCATAGCAGGAGATCGGATAGGCATCAAAACATTTGACAACACTTTTAAACTCCTTTCTTTATGCTTTTCTAGTGAAATTCCACCCATTCTGGCATTCTGAGTATAATTAAGTGTATAGATTTTTAATGTAGATCTTATAAAGGCACATGGGTTCTAATGGGGCTAAGTTCATTGTTTAGAGTGTTGAGAAAAATAAACACAAGACTGCCTATAAAATTTTAGGGCCAGGAACACAGCTCAGTGGCACAGCACCTGCCTGGTAAACATGAGGTCATGAGTTTGATTTCCAGCTGAAAAAAAAGAAAAACTTTAAAAAGCATGTTACCTATCAAATAAGTAAATCAAGCCACAACTGTTTCGGATGTAGAGAAGTCTGGTGGCCGTGAGTGGAGCGGTTGAATCTGTGAACTGCTGGGAAACCAGACTCCTCCTCATGGCTCTGTGCCCACTGTGTGCCTGAAGATCAAGCTTCCTATGGGCCACCTCAGGGTGGTCTTGGGGAGAGCCTCCTGAGCCCAGAAATTGCCTCGGGTGAGGCTGCCTACCAAGAATTATCCTGAAATTCCAGGTAAAACTTAGACTAGTAAAATAGTCTCATTATGACTCTCTGGCAGTGACATTTAGCTTGATGGAGACTCGCTGCTTTACCCAGAGGGAGAAGAGCCTGGACAGCAGAGTGGGCCAGTCCTCCTCCAGCTCTGAGTCTGCAATCCATGAAATTGAACTATGAATTAATAAATGGGCAAATACATTGCAAAAGTAAAGCTAAGGATTCATTAGCAAATAAAAGAAAATAAAAGGAGATACTCCTACAAATTCTGTTGAAATTGTCACGTGATAACTAATCAATAACATTCGGTTATTAAAATGGTTTCTCTGCCATTTAGCAAACTTAATTACTTGATAAAGAAAAACACATAAGAACAATGGAATGCTGGAGACAAACCATAGCAGGGGCTTTTGAAAGATCTAGAATATAATATTCAGACTGTCCAGTTGTGGTTCAGGAGCCTGAGACCGAATATAGTGAAAATAGTACATACATATACATACACATACATACACACACGTGTACATGGTTGAATGTGGGGAAGAGGGAGGATATACCCAAGTAAAGTCTTTTTTCTTTGAATATTAAGGCAAACAAATAGAATCACAATGTATGAACCAGTAACTTGCTTGTTGATTGAGTAGTCGATACAATTCATTCGATCAATCTTGTAGACTTGATGTGGGAGTGAAGAGTCTGTGTCTGGGAAAACTAGAGTTAAGGCAAGGGGAAGAATCACAACAGGATGGCAGGGTGATTTCAGTTATGAATTCCTAATATACTTTGATAATTACCCTTTGGCTTCAGATAGTGAATTAATTGTTTCAGATAATCACATAATCTAGATGTATTTACTTGTATTAAAAAATACTTCTTTTTCAAAGATGTGTTTATATTTACATTAGTGTATGTTTTGTGTAATACTAAATATATGTGAGGTTTGATCATAAAGTGCAGTAACAGTCTAAAAATAAATTTCTTACAGTAAAAGACAATGCAATTAATCCTTCTCAAAATACTCTATCCCTTGTACCTCAATCACATTTGTCCCATAGTTCTAACTATCATTTGAAGCAGTTCTGGAAATCTTTCATGTCTTTTTATTTAAATTCATGTTTGTTATCAGTACCTGTGTGCCATATTTCATTAATGCATTCATTGTGAGGAACTGGTAAAAGCATATCCTAGCTTAATAATTTTTACTTCTCCTTTTCCTCTCCCTCATTCCCAGATTCCCTTCGTGGCTACACAAAGTCTACTTTTCTGTTTCCTATTATCCTTTCGTTCACTCTTTAGATTATTTATACTTTGCCTTTCTCATATTAGAGGAACTATGGGGTATTATGTGTCTGATTTGTTTCACTTAGCATTATGAGCTCAAGGCGCATGTATTTTCCTATTTTCTTTGTCCATTCTGCTTTCAATGGGCATGTAGGTGCCTTCCAAGATTTAGCTGTCGTGCGTTGCACAGCTGTGAACCTGTACGGTGTGCATCACTGCAGTACGAGTCTCTGACTTTGTTGGGAAGATAGCCAGCTTGGTCAAATGAATTTCTAGTTCTGGACTTTTGAAGACAGGAACTCTTCTTGTCTTTTTGTGGCTACTCCCATCCCATGAATTGTTTCAAAATATTTGCCTTTCATGGTCAGTTTGATTTGTGGAAGAGTCAGAAGTCTCAAAGGGCCACATCCAATAAATAAGATAGATCGAGACACATTATAGTGCTTTCGTTTGATAGAAACTTGTCCTAATGTTTAAATCCACTCGGCATCGAGGCAGCAAGGACAAGATGTAAACAAAATAGGATGCCAAAGACTGCTTAGGAAAGAATCAAGACAATGGGCTGTATGTATTCAAACACAGGGTAGTGGGTAAAGTCACATTTTCACCATTAGGAAGAGGTGACCAATGAGTTTGTCATAAAGTGAAAAATAAAGACTGCTGCGAGACTTTCAAGTTTTCTATCATTTCAAAGTCAGCCTGTTGACTTCTTTTTAATAGCCCAGGAGAGATGTATGCTGAGTGGGCTATGATTCTAGGCATCTGGTATGAAGTTTGCCCTGAAAAATTGTCATACATAGTCTGCGTTAAGGGGCATGTTACAGTAGACTAGAAAATAAACTTTTGAGGAACCGTGTAAACTGGAGCCTGGACTAAAAGAGGGCAATAAGATAAAAAATTTAAGAATCATTCTGAAAAACAAAACAAAACAAAACAAAAACTTCCAAAAATCAGTTTTCCTATCCTGTTTTGATACCACTGTTCCATTGCTTTTGCAGGGATATCTTTATGCTTTTGAAGTAGAGAAGAGAGCCATGATAAAAATCTGAAATTCACAAAGAAATTGTCAAAAATTGTTTAGCTTTTGATGGTTTCATTTTTATGTAAATATGGTTATTATAATGGATGCCAAGTTGAATGGGTCAACAACAAAAAACACAAAAGCTTCTTTAGCGAAGGAATTGTGACATGTCATATGTGCCTGAGCACTGCTTTGACACATCCTGGATTTAAACTGATTTCTCAAAGACAATGATCCTATTTTTGGTCCATAATCTTATAAGCACATAAAAAGGCATCAAAGCACATGAATTATTAAAAGAATTGAATGCAGGAACAGACAAATCCACCACCACTTTTGGAAATTTTAATATGATCCTCAACTAATCAATGAAGAAAGAAAAAAAATCAATGAAGATTTAAAAGATTGAAAGATTTAAAAACAATACTGTCAGCGCTGAAACTAGAATTCCTTTTCATCATTAATGTCAGTGATAATCAAGTAATACACAATATAAAATTCCATGATTTAAAAAGTTGGAAGTGTGAAAGATCAAAATTTCCAAAGTCTGAAATCCAAAATAAATTATAATTCCAATATTTAAAATCCCAAATTTTGAATTTTTGAAGTTGAAATTCCAAAAACTTCAATTCCCATTTTGTATGTGGCGGGGGTGGGGCTGGGGTGGGGGGAGAGAAATTATTTAAAAGAGACAGCTGGATTCTAGCAAAGGTTTCTAACATCTGCTTGTGCCCAAGCTGCTTGCATTTCATTAGGCAAACCAAACATCCAGAATCTTAGAGAAGCCTTAGTTTAAGTTTGTCTCTGGTGTGTTCCTGAGGAGTTATTTTGTGAGTCCCTGTCAATCAGGTAGGGAAGATTCACTTAGCACGTAATGAAGTGCCATCTAATTGGCAGCGGCCCGTTACAAAAGAAAAAGTATAAATTTTGTGAAGTTTTAGAGATGTCTAACTAACTTTATCTGTGATGACTTTGTGTGTAAACATGATGCATGTATGGAAAACTGTGGAAACATCCTCAGTAGGGGAAGAATCTGCTTTTTCTACATCTGCATATGTGAAACACAAAAAGGACTGTGATCTCGGCTCTTTGGGTGACTGCACATCAAGGGGTGACCTCTTGAAGTTTTTGATCAACTCCTTTTGCATGAGTGAAACTAAAAAGCTGGGTACACTCAATTTCATACTGCTGTGGTATCTATTTGTATAGTTGGTGTCTGTCCTGGCTCTTTGCAAATATTATTCCTCTGCTCATTAGTGTCTTAGAATACCTGATTATTAGCAGAAATGTATGTAAATTTCATATTGTAATGTGTAAATTATCCTATGAATTGGTCAGTGATTTTTTTTTTTGTTTCTCAAATGAAATTTTTTAAAGCATAAATGTCCTGAAAATAATTTTAACTTTTTTTCCAGAATTATATTTTTGAGATTTTAAACTTTAGGAATTTTGGTCTCTCAGGATTTCAGTTTTTAGTAATAAAGTGTTTCTATTTGTATGTTTTAGAATTTCAGCCCAAATACTTTCATTATACATCTACACTATAGTATAATTATTCTTTAATCATTTTCACCATTTTGCAAAGGATTTCTGCTTCTATTAACTGTCTTTATTTTTTAAACCTCTGTTTTAGGAGTCTTATTTTCCTAATTCCTCTAATGTCTAATAGTCTTGAGCAAATGCTGAATTGTGATTAGAACACTTCAGACGCCTGGATTTCATTAACTTCTAAGAATGTTTAAGTTTTATTCTGGTAAACAGTGCTTATTTTACTTTATTCTTTTGAATCTTGTTTTTAAACTTTGCAGGGTTCTCCTTAGTTGAGCCTGAACAATAGAGCTATTCTAGTCCTAATTGCAAGACAACCCTTCTCGAGTTCCTATTAAACTTCTTAGTTATTTCGGTTCTTTTATTCTGAGTGGTTGACAATTAAACACCCTCGGGAGCACTATTAAGGTTTCACCTCAAGTTCCTTTCTGGAGGTGCTCAGCGGGGCGGTGGCAGGCCACTGCACGCTGATGCATGTTTCCATTCTGACAAAGACCAAAGACCTAAAGACCACAGAGAATCATTAGAAATTCTTTTAATACACCACTCCCGTCCCGCTGGTACTGTGTTCCATGGATTCCACCTGATCAGCTCCTTTTAATGCTGAACCTTTCTTCTCAACTGATCAATATTTTCGTGTTATTTTGGTTTGCTTCCTGTATTATAGTTCATAAATTGTCTCTAGGGAGAAAGCCAGAACTACAGAGGTCACATGCTTATTTTTCTTCTTTCTAGAACAGTCTGGCAATTGCTGTCACATCTCAAATATTTGTGTAATTTTTTCATCTATTTCTCTAGTTGTTTATGGAAAGAGGATTGGGCCACTGCCTAATGCCCCACAGTGACCCATTAAATAATCCATTCAAATTCAATTTTATCTAAGGCTCTTAGATATTTCAGTGCACAAAGAGGAGTCCCTTCCACAGTTGGGGTTCAAACACCTGGAAGTTTGTAGTAAAAACTAAAAAAGACAACTTTGATCTCTACTGCACTTTGTATCAAAACATAAAACAAGACACATAAACAAACAGAAGATAACCACTGATGATTATACATAAAAGCACAATCAAGAATTGTTAAATGCCTAATAAAGTATTTAGAAGAAGTCTTCAGAACTTGGAGGTAGGCACAGATTTCATGGATAAGGCACAGAAAGCAAAGTTCCTTGGCCAGCAATTAGACGAGTGCTTCCAAGTCCTCTCTCATGGCTGTTGTGATTAAGCTTCACCTGCATCCTGCTCAATAAAGGTTTAGCAAGAATTGTGCTAAGTCCTTTTCTGGGTTGCCCTCTCCTTGGATATCAGCATCTGATCAGTTTCATCATATCCCACCTTGGATATTTTGCCTTCAAGAGGAATCCTGTGAAATTTGTTAAGGAAGAATACTCCTGTTCATGGCCTCACCCCAGATGGAAAATAACTTTCCATCTGCTGCACTGCCATGTCTGCAAGTTACTATAAATCCCTGGCAGTCTTTGCTGGATTTGAACTTGAGACCCATCTCTCTCCTTTATTGTGAGTCTTGCAAAAGTTCTAAATAAAGGTTTTTCTTTTCAACCATTTTCACAAGGCTAAAAATAGCTCTTTCTTTAATATTATAAAAAGCAAAATGGTAAAGCAAAACTCATAAGAATATGTTAGTGTGATTTACTTTGGCTTCAGTTAGAAACATTAAGCATCAGTGAATACTTATAGTTTATTTATGAATCGAGAGTAAAGTGATAAATTTATTGGGTCCAAGTAATCCCTTGTCAAAGAAGTGTCAGAAAACACTTCATGCCATGCACAGTATTACCATAAAGACTGAGGAGTCTGCAGAGTGTAAATCTTTTTAACTTTGTTCAACCATATTGCTACAGTACAAAACCATAATCTTTGAGGAGAGCAGTGTGACATGTTGGCTTGATGTGCTCATCACTGCTTCTCACTCTGTTAATTTGGAGACACATCTTGATCAAGGAAAAATTATTCCAAGGAATTAAGTAATGATCTATTTTGGAAACTGAGTCAGATAAGCTCAGATGAAGGGTCAATAGAATAAATAGTATGTTTAAAAAGTGCTGCTTACAGTTCATTCCACTTAATTGTAGTTTTTTCTCCTTCGAAAAACCTATCAAACTATCTTTTCAAAGGACTGAAGTTAAAATATATACTAGTCTTCACTATTCATCAATATTCAGAATTTTTATATAGCTGCTTTAATAAACGAAGAAAGAAAGAAAGAAAAAGAAAGGGAGGAAGGAAAGGAAAGAATGAAAGACAGAGCAAGGTAAAGAAAGAAAGGGGAAGGGAAGGGGAAAAGGGAAAGAAAAAATAGCAAAACAATTTTAAGGGTGAGTACACATTTTAAGTAGTGTAGATGACATAGGCCAATGTTTAGACATGTTATTAACTTCGCTGATTTATTGTGATTTCTTATTTCTAACAACATTACTCAGGTGTGGATGAGTGTCGGTGTCTTGCGTTGGTATAAGCTCTCTCATCACAGGTACTTTGCTGATATCAGTTGGAAGGAACTTTCCACTCTACTATTTGAGCAACACTGCAGAGTTACCATATATCATTACATAGCTCCTTGTCACAATGTACATGCCACTAAATATAGGAATGATGCATGTAGATCATCCCTTTTATTCTGAGTACAAACATCTTCAAAAAATCATGCCTTAATATCAAGTGTGATTGTATGCTGAGTACAAGTATCTTCAAAGAATCATTGCTTGAATGAATAAAGACAATTCTCTCCTGATTTATTTAAAACATTTCACAGTATTGAAGTTCTAATTGAGCATTCAAGTATCTCAACACAACCACAGAGGGAAAAGCAGACAAAATATCCTCTCTGTCTGGGACAGCCGTGCAGCCAGACAGCACAATGGCCAACAGTGCACAGCAGTGCATGGAACTGTGTGGGAGTCGCGGTACAGAATCGTAACTTGGAGATCTGTGTTCCTCCACCTGTCCTGTCTCCACTCAAGTTCAGTTTGGTCAAGCTACTCACTGCATGGGGCACCTGCCCTTATTCTGTATGACAAGTGCTGCACCTGTTTGTGGTTTATTCCTCGAGGGAAAGAGGGGGGCTGTCTAAATTCTGTATGTTTTACAAAGGTCTCTGCCCTCCATCACCCTGCCCATCTAAAGTCTATTTTCTACAATTATCAAGGCAAGAGACAGAACATTCCTGTGCATAATGATGAAGATAAAATATTTCTGTGTGGTTGGGATGGGGAATGTGCTCTGGGTTCTGGGCTCTATCCCTAACACTGGAACAAGAGTCTGGGAGCCGTTAGGCTCAGGTGGTTGTGAGGTGTCCTAGGCACAAATACTTATCTGTGAACCTGTGTCAAGTGTAGGAGATTCAAATGGTTAATGGCTCTGTCTGTTCCTGCACTGAGCAGAAAAAGCACAATCCTGGGGCTTGGAATAAATAAATTAAAAAAAAAACTCTGAAATAACCATTAGAGTGGTGTCCAGGTGTAGGGAATGTTAGAAAACTAAAACTACAGCGTGTATTTTCCCCATGGGTTTGCTGCTGCGTTATGACACAAGAAGACCCTGAGTGGAAGAGATGTCTACAGTTCATAGGAGTCCTTTCAGAAGCTAGTAGCATTGCTGATTTGAATCCAGATTATTTCATGAAACCACTTAGGCAAATGCAATAAACCTAAGTTAACTGTAAGACTAAGTTCTATCTTGTGAAATAAATGCATTGCTGCTAATTATATGAAAAATTTTAGTGAATAGAAGGGAAACTGCTTTACAGTACAGACTTTAATTCATCTTTCTACAATTTCACCACACGTGGTGTCAAGAAAATCTGATCTGTGAGCCAAACTTAAGAAAATGTTGCTGAGTTATTTAAGTGAGTTCTTCATATTTTATCACTTCACAGCATAAAGCTATGTTTCTTTTCTCAGAACAAAAGCTTGAAAAACAAACTCTTATCAGGAAGCAAGCTCTGCGGGATTCATGCGGAAGAGGTGAGTGCATTTTCTCTGCTACCTTCGGCTGGATGAACGCAATATCCATGACAGATTAGATTTTGAAGTTTTAATCCAAACATCTAGTAATTTTTTCTAAAACAAATGTACAATGTAGGGAAAAAATATAAAAAGTGTTTTAAATGCCCAGATGTATGTGAGTGCTATACACTGCACATCTAAAAAAAATCAGTTAAGTGTCACTTTCATGAAGTACTATCCTGAACTAGATTCCAGCCTTACCTGTACAGTGATGCCTCAGTTCATCAACACCACTGTTCACAGACAATTTAGTTCCTGAACAGAAGTATTTGGAGAAATTTCCCCACTCTCAAGTTCCCCATCATGGACACTGGAACATATGGAAGAATTTGAGTCCCTTCACTATCAAAATCTTGAAACAAATAGTTTGTGAACTGAGGTACCCCCATAGTATTGGTTTCTTTAGTATTTATCTCTTCCTTTTTTCTGTTGTATTTTCCTTGCACCATCTGTGTGATGTCTGTGTTTTGTCATGATGACTGATTGTCAGAATGATCTCACGCTTTATGAAGCAAACAGAGTCATTGGTTTTATTTGTTATGCATGAAAATTGTCTCATGCAATTTTCATAGAGGAAAAAGAAGTAACTTTAGTTCATATAGAATGAAGTGAAAATCAATTTCCTATATTCCTCCTCTTGGAATCTAGCTATGGTGTTGTATTCACTCATGACATGTAGGTCCCACTAAGTAATGCTGATAGACCTGAAATGGTAGTGATATCATCAAAAGGGGGTTTTAGATCCTCAGAGAGAGGAGATAAGAACCCTTTCTTAGTTGGGTTCTCCAAGTAGCAGACACAGAGACGGGTAGGATGTGTGTGTGATTTACTCCAGGATAAGCCTGTGATTGATGAGGGCAGGACTGAACACTTTCACTTCATGGAGAGAAGTGGGAAGAGGAGGCTGAGGCAGAACAAAAAGTGTGACTTACCCACGTTTCATATTTACCCCCTTCCCATGCTCCTGGAGAAGTGGAACCAAGAGCACTCAGACAGATCTGTGGACCTCAATTCCCTGCCGCCCCCATATAAATCCCCCCCTCTGTCACCGTCATCTTTCTGCGGGAGTTGAAGAGGTGACTTGTGAGCATGACTGTTGCTCTTCAGTGCTCCAAGGAGGAAGTAGAACTAGGACACAAGTTTAGCCAAGGAGAAAGAGGCTGAAAAGCATTATTACCATATTAAAATAGTGGGCATATGTCCAGCCCAAACTTGAATTTACTTTATTAAATCAGGCAAAAATTCTCTTTCATCAACAAAAAATTAAAATTGAAATAAAAAATAAAACAGTATCACTACCAATACAATTTGAATCTAGCATACAATATTATCCTCTTGATAATATCTTTCCAAAACTCACATGGCAAATGAATAGAAATTTTCAGTTCACAGGCGCTGAATGTTGTTGCTCAATAAGATGAAAAATTAGACAATGGTTTGTAGATTTGATTGAGCATCATTTCATTTCATGTTCGCATTTGGATAGAAATAGACTTATCATTGTTTATATTTACTAACACGCTAGAACTTGAACAAATGTAGTCTGTGCAGGTTCTGAAAAAGACTTACAATGGAGGGAGCAAATAGAAAGATGTTTTGAATAAGCAATATCTAAACAAACATGCTCCCAGAATTGACTTAGGCATAAAAAAAAGTGCAATAAAGTATTTGTAATGTTTAGGGGAAAAATAGGGTCAATCTTTATTATTTAGGCTCTTAAGATTGATTCATGATTGTTCTTTAACTCAATGGTTCAGAAAACATGTTATTTCAAAATTCTTATTTATTCATTGTTGTATACTTTATGGTACCATTTTCTGTTTGAAACCTAATGGGTTCATCACAATGTATTCACTTGGCTTGCTGATTAATAATTCATGCAGCCAATGTAGATCTTACCATACTGGGTCATAGGGGAGGGACATATTTACTCTGTTACAAGAAACTTTGAATGTAATGTGATGGCAAATGGGATTATTTGATTCACCTCATCACCAAAAACATAACTATAGTACTTTCCTCTAGTTGAGATGCTTAAAAGGAGCTTATTTTCTACATAAGTAACCATATGCTTTTAGTATTCATACATTAGTAAATATGCTTTAATTTTTCGTGTCAGAATATTAACAAGGGTGGCTATTAGAAAAACCATTCTTCATCATCACTAGTAGTTCACAGAACAAATGATAAAAGAAACAATGGCAGGAAATAATCTCAGAAAGGGGCCAATGGGTTTAGCTAAGACGATCTGTCATGCTTGCCTACTTCTTATTGTCTTTATCTTCTTACCATCATCATCACCTTGACTTCCAACTTTCAGGGTCATAGAACTTTGCTGTGAAAATTTCATAGCTTACTTGCATCAATATTTAGAATTCTACTTGCAATTAGTATGTAATAAAAATTACTGAAATTCCAAATATAGTAATATCTCAGTTCTTTGAAAATTATTCATCTGATAATGTCATCTTTTCAACAGGTGGCTCAAAAGCTGATAGTCAACATGGCAATTGTTTTTTAAATTAATGAACATTGCAACAGGTGGCCTCAGAAAGTATTGGTTCTTGAGGTTGGGGACTTAGTTCAGTGGCATAAGTACCTGTCTGGCAAGGGCAAGGTTGTGAGTTCAATCCCCC
>RJWM01037342.1:0-17537 GCA_004363535.1 Dasyprocta punctata
GGGGGGGGGGGGGGGCGAGGCACATGTTTCTCTTACTGGGGTCCACGCCGGTCTCACAGGCCCCCTCGGAAGGCAGACTTAGTTGTCTTCTGGTTGGAGGCGCTCAGGCCCGGCCGGGTGGGCTCCCGAGAGGCCCATTTCTTTCTCTTCCTGGGGTCCATGCCAGATGCGCAGGCCCCCCCAGAAGCAGACTTAGTTGTCTTCTGGTTGGAGGTGCTCAGGCCCAGTGGGGCGGGCTCCCGAGATGCCTACCTCTTTCTCTTCCTGGGGTCCACGCAGGTCTTGCAGGCCCCCCGGAAGGCCCTATCAATGATTATTAATTTTTCCTTCACATGGCCTGTGAGACCTTGGAGGATCTGACTGCTCTTCTTTTTTCCTTTACTCATATTAAACTCTGCTGCAAGCAGAGAGAACTGTTTCAGATTCGAAGAAGTAATTTTGTTCAGGAAACCCCTTTGATCTCCATAAGCCTGACTTTCCAAAGTGTTGATTCACAGGCTAAACCAAGCTCACAAATATATTTCATTTGATTTGAGGTTTATGCCCATCTTGTAAAGCTAGGAAGTTTTGTACAAAATTTCAGAGTGCTAGCTTTCCTGGGAAAAAATCTGAGAAGGGGCTACATTGCCCTCAATCTTGGTGCGCACTGAGTGTAACCTTTAGATAAATGTGTGCTCTTCGGCTCCCTCTGGCTTTCACTACTTCTCTTAGTTGCCTTTTATTTTCACACTTAATACTAATGGTTTTTATATAGCATAGAAATTCTTCCTCAAAACTAGTTGTTATGAGTTGAATCATGTCACCCAAAGGATATACTGAAGTCCCAGTTTCTAGCAATTCAGAAAGTGACCTTATTTGGAAATAGAGCCAATGTAGACATAATGAATTAAGATTAACTCATATCAGAGTTCAATCAGCCCTTAATGCATTATGATTTGTGTCCTAACAATAATAAGAAAGAAACATACAGGGAAAAGGGGGCCATGAGATGTTAGAGGCAGAGATTGGAGTGATACATCTAGAAGCCACAGATTGCTAGCAACTACCACAAGCTAGAACAGTCAAGGAACGTTTCTCCCTTACAGATTTCAGACAAAGCATGGTGATGCTGTTACCTTGATTTTGAATATACAGCATCCATAACTTTGAGGCAATAAATTTCTGTTGCTTTAAGCCACATGTGCTGTGGTATTTTGTTTGGAAATTAATGTACCAACACTTTCAGAAGCTGAAAGATGAAATATAAACTGTTTTTTAAGAAAGTGCAAATTGAAAGTGAATGGTGATGTTTTCTATGAATACATGGGTGCAAATCTCTAGTCCCTTCTCTTATGTCTACTCCCTAGCTTGGAACTTGCTTGGTAGAAAACCAGCAGCTTCAGAACTTCCTTTTCCTCCAATTGGAAGTTGTCCTCAGTGCTGAAATGCCACAGTGCCAGGTTGTAACTTGGTGAATGTCTTCTCCAGAATGTCTCCCCAGATTTATGAACAAGAGAGTGAGAAGAAGAAGAAGAAGAAGAAGAAGAAGAAGAAGAAGAAGAAGAAGAAGAAGAAGAAGCAGAAGAAGAGGAAGAAGAAGAAGCAGCAGCAGCAGCAGCAGCAGCAGAAGCAGAAGCAGAAGCAGAAGCAGAAGCAGAAGCAGAAGCAGCAGCAGCTTGGAATCAGAACAGAGGGTGCTACACATGCAGACAGCTATTGGAAGATTAGAGCCTTTCCAGGAAATAAAAAAGGGGGACTTTTGAGATAATTTTCAAATAATTCAAGGAACAAAGAATATCTTACACTGGCAATTAATGGAATTCAAGCACCTCAAGGGAGAGTATTAAACACATACTACTAGCAATGCAACCTGTTTGGGTTTCCCAATGAGCAAACATGCTACATGGCAGGCTCTTTGGCTAGCTCCATGCCACATGACACAAGTAAAAATGATTTTTGATTTTTATTTCTTTCTCTTGATAGAAAACCCTGGTGGTGCTTCTACTGTCTCAGAATAGAGTAGAGGGGTTGATGTTGGGTTTGCAAACTTTCAATAGACCTCTCACAGTTTCCTTCCTTCTCTGGAATTCTGAGAGCATATTCTCTTCCTTCTCTATCCACCATACGTGGAAACGTGCATACCTGTGGACTCCTGCAGCACTCTGTTCTCACCTCCTGTATAGCACTGATTTCATGGGATGGTGATTGCTGATTCACCTGTGGGCCTTTACTTCTAGTCTGTGAGTTCCTTGTGGTCAGGGGCCACGTCTTCATTGTCTTTCTGCTGGTAGCACTGTTAGAGTTCTTGGCATGTGAGATCTCAGGCCATAGTTGCAGAATGGATCAGTGAACAACTAAGGGAACAAAAACTCAAGGACCTGGGGGACACTGAGCTAGTATCTGAGTGTTCATGAAGGAGAGCAATGCTAGTGAAGACACTTTTAATCCCTTGCTGGGTGCCTGTAGTCAAGACATGCTCAGATCTTAAAAGTCATACCTGGGAGGGAGGCCCAAAGCCTGGAGCTACCCAAGATCAATTGTCCAGCCTTGTTTGTGAGTGCAATCTGGGTGCTATGGAAAGAGCGCCAATTCTTAGTAACTTTGGTACCATCTAGGCTGTGGTAAATAGCAAGATTTAACCATTTTTCTACTCTATCTTCAGCTTGTGGGCAGGATTTCAGTTTGCCTGAATCTGACTCTCATTTTAGTCTTGTCATGCCCACATACCCTGTCGTCACACATCCTAGAATCCTTGGGGTGTGATAGAAGCCTATTAGTGAGGGAGAGGTAATTGACTCCTTTGTTTTTTTTATTTTTTCACTTAGGAATCCAGTAGCAAGAATGGACAGTGCTTCCCTTCTTCCTATCCTACCCAAAAGCAAACCAGACAAGGAGTGGGTGGACACAGCAAATGGCTCCAGTGACCTGGCACCTTGGGCAACACCACTAGGGAATTACATGAAAAGCTCTGTGATCAGTGAACCACATAATTTTTTTCCTGCTGGCTACATGCCTCTGAGCAGGAATGGTACCAACATGAAGGACAATGCATCATGGAGCTGAGGTTGGACATGTGTGAAACTGAACAAAGTCTCAGGACTTCTCATGGTTACCTGGAGAATGTTTGAGAAGGCTGCAGATGCTACAATGTGGAGTTTCCCAGAGGAAGGTGGTCTCATGATGGGTGGTTACACACAGAAGGACCTGCTCAGTTCTCAGTTCCTAGGCGAGTGTGGTGCTGTGACCCATGGCTCAGAGAAAATCACATCTTACATTCTCAAATGCCAAATCATATCACCAGAGAAAAGAGATTCTGACTTTCTTCCTCCATCTTCTAACCCCTGATTGTCTAAATTTTCAACCTTTGAATGACTAAATTTATTTATTTTTTCTTCTTTGGGGAAAATAAGGGAGGTCCTTTTGTTACACAGGTTAGTTTGAGGGGGAACACTGTACAGTATAGCGGCCCCATTTTGAATTGCTATTTCTCCTCTAATAGTTCCAAAACTGGTAGGAGGAATAGCAATAGCTTCTTGGAATTCCCCTGCCATTGATTTGGGGAAGGTATCTGTTCACAGAGAGGCCATAACCTGCTGTCTCCAGTGACTTGCACCTACAAAGACTTCATTATACAGCTCACCCTGGAAATTAGACTTTGGTTAAATGGTGCATCTCTTAGAATGGGATTCATGAATTCAGAATCAATTTGAGGAAGTTTTAGAAGGCAGTGAGAGACTGGGAAATTAATCTACTTTTGTCAAGGCTCTGACAAATAAGATGGAGGTTAATGTATGAATGAAGGAAGAGGGGACTTTCCTTTCTAGAAGTGGATCTCTGATGGAAATGTATTTCTTAGCCATTATTTTGTACCAGGCTGAAGGTAAGACATTCATGCTGGCACAGATTCCTTTCCTCACTTTTCCTTCACAATAGAACTATGATTCTTCCTATGTGGTGAGAGGAAAGATTTACCAGATAATTTCTCCAGCATCCTTTGCAACTGGACACAAGTTTGTAGTTGGTGATCAAGTTTCTAAGTGATGAGATTTTGGTAGAAGTGCAGTGTGGAGCTTCTGAGAAGTTTGCTTTAATACACCTGAATGTGGGCACTGGTTTTTTGTTTTTGTTTTTTTTTCAATACTAAGGATTTAATCCAGGGCATTTACCTTGAGATATAGCCTCAGCCTTTAAAAATTTCTTTTAGAATTTTGAGACAGGGTCTTGCTAGATGCTAAGTTACCCAGGCTGGGCTAGAACTTATAATCTTCTTCTCTCAGGCTCCCAGAGTGCTGGGATTACAGACATGCACCACTGTGCCCAGCTGT
The DNA here is from genome assembly GCA_004363535.1 of Dasyprocta punctata. Classification (NCBI taxonomy): domain Eukaryota; kingdom Metazoa; phylum Chordata; class Mammalia; order Rodentia; family Dasyproctidae; genus Dasyprocta; species Dasyprocta punctata. Next base: position 4,305 of record RJWM01037342.1, read on the forward strand.
GTTGCCACTTTTATAATAAATTTGTCTACTTTCTTTTTGTTTTAAATGTAGAATGTGGCAGCCACATTGGCTCATGAGTCCTGTAGAGGATGGCAGAGTAAATAGCAGAAAATAGGATCCATGGTGATCTTTTGGATTCACTTCACAACCCCTGGATCCACTTTTAAAAATAAAGTTCCACCTCTTTTAAATCACTATTTTTCAGATCTCTGTATTAACCAAAAGAAGTTCCTAGCGGATACAGTGAGATATAGTGAGATATATTTAGATTAAAATTAAGTACTCAATTAGAAACAATATAAAATACTAAGAGACTTGAAAAATGGAAATCTTAGGGGAGTCAGAGAAGACTTCAGAAAGGAGGGAACATTTGAGTTGGGTCTTGAGGGTTGAGTAGGCCTCTACCAGACTGAAGAGTCAGGGTGAAAGAGAATTTCAAAGAAATTATTTAAGAATATGTATTGTTTAAGAAGAGGAAAATACTGGGTGAGGTTAGATTGCCCTGTCTAAGGAATGGAGTGACAAAAATCTGAGCCAATTACGGGCAGCCTGCAAGAAGGTCAGAAGCAATACCTTAGAAGCAATGGGGAGCCATTGAGAGATGCTAAAATGGGACAGTGCTAGATCAAACATCTAATTTAGAAAGTTCTCATTGGCACAACATGGAGAAAAATTGATGAGTGGAGGCAGGACAAGAGGCAAGGTGACTAGGAAATTGTTACACTTTGGACCTATTTCCCTTCTCAGCTTCAATTCTTCAGGCCTGAGCTGAGGGAGGCTTTCCTTGACCATCCTGGGTGAATCATCCCCTCTCCAACCAGTAGTCTCACTTCAGCCTGATACTCAGCTTTATTATTTTCTGAGGGTATGTTATCTACAATCGTGTTGTTGCTCCTGGTTTTCTTGTCTATAGTCTTCCTCTTTCTTCCTAAAATGTACTATGCCTCAATCCCCTTCATATGGTGGGTGCTCCACAAACAGATATTGAAGGAAATTCATATTCAAGAAATCCAGAAGAATCACATGTCTGTGGATGGTTAAGTTTAGGTGCTTCTTATATTTGTGTTCTGAGAACAGCTTTTTCAGGGCTTGGGGACTTTTCTCACCCCTTGTTGACAAGGCAAAGTGGTGGAATTTTCTGATTGCCATTTCTACTCTGAGTCTTAGCCACTTCCTGGGTGGCTGCATTTCTTCCCACCTCTGGCTCTGACTACCAGAGTCCTATGCACACCCTTGGTCTATTTTGACCTCCTTACCACTCTTCTTGGGTCTATGCTACACCCAATCTTTGTTAGCTCTGCCCAGTCTTGGCTGCCACATGCAGTGAAGACAGTGTGAAAGAATGCTGGCCAGGTAGGCAAGCGTGTGTGTGTGTGTGTGTGTGTGTGAATTTTCTTCTTGAGCAAGGGCCTGTAATGTTCAATGGATGTCTAAAAGAGTCTGTGTCTCCCATATTGTGGGCTGCTGAAAAGGCTTGTTTCTGGGAGAGGACCACAGAAAAGACAAGTGAATCCCTGTTCAGAAAAGATAAATCTGTAGAGACAGAAAACAGATTTGTGGCTGCTTGGAGCCTGGCTAAAGAGCAGAGAAACTGGTAATGGGCATGAAATTTTCTTTTAAATTGATGAAAATGTTCTAAAATCAGATTGTAGTGATGGATGTACAATTTTGTAAACTTACTGAAATCAGCAAATTGTACATTTAAAATGAGTGAATTTTATGGTATGCAAAGAATCCCTCAACAAGCCTGTTTAAAAGTAGGTACTGAATCTGAAAGACTTAGTGTGAAAAAATGATATAAACCATCTCGCTAAATTTTATATTGATTACACATCAGAATGACAGTTTTCTAAATGAATTTAAAGCAAATAAAATACAGTTTTAAAATTCAAAAACGTCAACAGATGTCCATGAAGTGCCAGCCTAGGAGGAAGGTTCAGAGTAATTCAAATTATAGAATGTATTTTTGATCTCTGATGGAAAAAAAAAAGGGAGCCAAAAAAATCGAACAGGCTGGGGACTTCTGTATCTCCATTCATTGAGTGGGAGTGGAGACGGAGTGGGGAGAGCTTCTAAAGACCTAAAAGAGAAAGGTACATCTCAGGTCTAACTTACGGATATGAAGAGGTTCTTCATCTGGCTTTGTTGAAGAAGACTCGTTATCCTCAATGTCTTTGCTGCCAGTCCCCTGGGTGATCAAGCTCTGGGGCTCATCTGAGCCAGGATTCACAGAGATCATGCTGCTCTGGGGGGAGGACCCCCCACTGGTCCGAGACAGGCTGAGCATGGAGCCCCGCCGGCTTGGCTTGTGGGTGGTGTTTCGCATCACAGGAAGTTTGAATTTCGTGGTCTAAAGCAAAGATAGAAGAAGGAGATTTCAGAAATGAAGAAGAAAGGATGAAGGAGAAGAAATGAAAGAGGGAAGAAGGGAGTTATGGAGGAGGGGGAAAAGGAAGGAAAGAAGAAAGGATGAAGGGAAGAGGGGAGAAAGAGAAAGAGATTGGAAAGAAGAAAGGGAGGAAGAAACAAGGAAAGAAGAAATAAGGAAGGAAGGAAAAAGGAAGGAAAGTAGGAAAGAAAAAGTGGGCAAATGTGGCTCTGAGTGTGACTTCTTTCTGGATCCTTCCAAATACCACGCAACATATTGTGGATCTGGAGTAACTTTTGTCGCAATTTGAGATAATTTAAAAATGTATATAATTTGAAGCAAATGTGACAAGATTTATTATACTGAATGAGCACCCAGGCTGTCAGCTCAGGAAGACCAGTGTGTATCTCTGGAACTGGTTTTGACTTCTGTAATAACTGCTGCAGTTGAGTTTAAAACTGTAGAAGAAATTGGATGAATATGTTTAGCTACATCATACTTTTAATCCTGAATGATATATACCAGCTTCTTCCTCATCAAGATGCCCAGATCTTAAGGATGATGATTTGTATTTACTGTTTTTAAGAGAATCCCAGAGAACATTCCTGACCTCATGCTTAGGAACTGGAGTAAGGGGAAGGTTTCTTTGGAGGAGTGGCATTCTTGGGGGCAGAGGCCATGATTATAGTGGGTGGGTGGGACTGAATGACAAGCCCTGGAAGGGATGGGGTAGATAGAGAAAGTCCTGTGAGAGGAATGTGAATTTGGGGGAGGGAAGGAGTTAGAGTACTGCTTATGTATATATGTGTGTGTGCATGCACGCTCATGATTTGTGTCACTTCAGAGTGTACTGACCGAGGTCATGTCCTCTTTAAACTCATGACCCAAGTTTCGGAGGAGCTTCTTCACTTTCACCTCAACAAACAGAAGTGAGGTTAATGCCAACCCTGATTACTAAGCCTTGGTTGCTCCAGGGGAAGAGCTCAAAACAGGTTGGGGGGAGGGGAGGGAGGGAGAGAGAAAGAGAGAGAGGAACGCTATAGAGTTTAAGATGTGATTTCTTCCTGTTTTTGATTCACTTTCCCCCAAATGTTTAGCAAAATTCTATACAAAGGGCAGAATTCTTCAAAATGTGACAGACTGAAGAATTGGAGTTTGAATAGGGTTTAGAGAGCTCTCTAAGGGGACACCAGGGTTACAAAATGACTGTGATAGAAGGAAAAGCAAACACCAAGAGTGAGCATTTTCTCTCCTTTGATAAATTAGGAGTTCTGTATGAGGCTCCTTCTGTCCTGACTTTGTACTTAGCCAAGAGCTTGCCAGACTGACAGGAAACCCCTCGCCTCTCTGCTTCCCTATGGAGGGATGATGTCAGAATTCGGAGGTCATCTCTTTCTGCTTCATCCATCATAACAAGAATTCCAGATACTGGAAACCAGGCTCTTTAGATCAGTATCATTTTTGAAAGCTGAGCATATTGTGCCACAAGGACAGCTTGGAATCTTCCTGTGAGTGCTGGACTCAGACTTCAGGGACCCTGTGCAAGTCAGACTTCCCTGCCTCAGTTTCCTCATGCATGAAATGAAAGGGATGGACTGACGTGATCTTAGAAAAGCCTTCCACATCTACAGCTCTGTGTGCATCTTCCTTGAGCTCAGATTTCATCTTGCACTCCTAAAGTTTACATTAATTAAAATTCAATTAACCACCCCAGGCAGGAAATCCAAAGTGAAGGGCTGACACTTCTGATTAATTGAGAGTGGCAGAAAAAATAAAATGCAAGGGGAAGATGTGACAGGAAGTTTCTAGCATCATGCTTGCCCTTTATTGAGCCACTTTCCCTGAATTGAATTAAATCCCCAAATGCTTCTCTAATTTTTTTTTTATATAACACACAGGAGCAATGTTAACCAGCTGCTGTGCTTCACCTCAGTAGGGACTGATTTTTGGTAACAGAGGAAAAGATTTCTATGAATAGTTCCTTATACTTTCTAAGAAGTAAGGGTTGCAAACTATGGCCTGTGGGGAGACATATTTACTCAGAATTTTACAAATTGGGAGATTTTTGACATAAAACTCCAAGTGTTTGGTTTTTCGTGAAAATGATAAACCCTGGGTTCCTACTGTCATGTAGCAAAATGAGCCAGAGCTGAGCAAACGTCTTCTCTTTAGTTGTGCTGGAGTGTTTCAGTTTGCTATAGACCTCACTACACCCTGGGGTATTCCACCCAACCTGATTTTTCCATTAACACAACTTTTTTCCCAATCCCTTGAGAACACTGCCTGCTGCCTTGGGACCTGGAAGATCTGTACACCCAGAGAAATATCAGTGGCTGTGGGAGTTGGTCAGAGTTGTTTTCCACAGCCTTATTCTACAGGTGGTGAAATGCAAGTTGGGAGAGGGGGAAAGGACTTGTCTGAGGTCACACAGTGAACTGAGTCGCAGTGGCCAGGCCTCCCACATCCTAACTTAGTGCTCCCCACCTCACCCCTAGTGGATCATATCACTGCCCAGGGTTTGATCCATAAATTTGCTGGGATATTTCATTTTGTGAGCTCAACTCCAGCAATTCACTCTGCCTGCCTCCAATTTTAGTCGTGAATATTCCTGAAGGACATTTGTTGAGGTTTGTGGCTCCTGCTGCTTTGTTTGTGCATCTCTGGAGATGGAGGCACAGTATCTCCATAGCAACTTCCTGTGATAAAACAAAGGCTCTTATGTCTCAGGTCTAGGAACATCCTGATGAAAAAGGAAGAAAACAGTGAAACTCACTGTGAGGGCAGTGACAATCATATCATAGAGAACAGGCATTTGAAGACCCTGGGGATTAGTAAACAGATCCAGGATGAGTCCCTGGCTCTACCACAACCAGGCTGAGTGACCTTATGGGAGTCACTTAACCTCTCCAAGATCCAACTTCTTCCCCTCCTATCAGAGGACAAGAACAGTGCCCCACAGGGTCATTAAGAAGGCAGAATTGGGTAGTACACCTAAAGAACTTCCTTAGCACAGAACCCGGCCCTTTGTAAGCACACTGAGAAGTGACCTCTAAAAAAAAATCACATATGCACAATGAGATTCACCATTTTCAAAGTGAGTTTGCGTGTCGTTTCTCTGGGTTTCACTAACATGAAGCAGGCAGGGATGAGTGTTGCATCTGCTTTGTGGGTAAGGGACAGGCTCAGCAAACATTCGAACTGGGTGGCTGGGTGTTGCTATTACTACAGTGAGCATGCTTGTTTGTTGAGCAGATGAACTGGGAGGTTTTGGGTTAGGAATAACTTTGGGTTGAAAAGAATATACCAAGTAGTATCTTCTTAATGCTAAATGCATGTTCTCATTTGTAGAAAATTCTGCCTGTCAAATCACTTACTTTTTATTCTTTCAGTGAAAGAGAGAGAGAGAGAGAGAGAGAGAGAGAGAGGATTCTTATTGATTTAAAAGATAGAGCCAGGTGAGTCTATTTCCTTCTGGTGACATCTTATTAAGCAGCTGCTCAGCACCCCCTCCCTTCTCCATCAAGCGTCCAGCCAAATGTCACTTTTCCTATAATCCCCAGATAACCATTTTAATTAAAATTTACAAAAACCATCTGACAGCATGTGCTCTGACTTCTCTTCACTCAGAAAACCAACCAGAAGGAAAAAAAATTTCCCAGTGGAGAAAAGATCGGCAACAGTGCTCCCCAACACAGACTGGGGGCCAGGTCCCCAAATGGCAGAGTCGTGTGCCGCTGGTTACCTTTGAAGCTGTGATGAAGTGCTCCCACCTCTGTTCCCTGGACTTGTCCTTATTGACTTTTTTTATTGAGCTCTTGCTTCCACCTGGGTCCCTGTGTGAGAAACAGCTTAATGAGTTTTCCATTTGCAAAGCCTCTGTTTATTATAAGTTTTTGTTTTTAACAAACGCAATAAATAGAGGATGAATGGTGATTGGTCTCTGGTATGCTCCCCTCCCTACCCGCCTATACTTTGGCAGAAGTGTGTGGTCGGGGAGTAACTCTCTATAGCTGAGTTTTTTGAGTGAAATCAAGGACAGTAGAGACCACTGCTTCCTGAGTGAAGGTGGAGGGAGGTGGGGTATATCTGTATACATTCTATGTCTGTTTGCACTTTGGACTCAGGTTATTTTATGAACTTCAGGGAAAATCTGAGATTATTCCTGAGAATGAACTGAAAAGTGTGCTTATTTCTGAATTTTTGCCTTTTCCATTGACTGAGGTCCTACTATCAGGGACTCAGAGTAAGTATTCTGGGTGAGGTTGGGTGGGGCTTGTGGCGTGGGTTAGGCAATGAAAAATCACTGGTTTGAGCTTTATGTAGTTAAAGTTCTCTAGGACGTTATGTGCAAGAAGAGACTTCTGCGTATTGGTTCTCCCTGAACCATCTCAGTCACTACAACCTTGTGACGTAGTCATCATCTGCCCATTTGGCAGAGGAGGAAACAAACTTGGGGGTTTAAGCCACACAGCCACAAGCAAATTTGTAGTGAAATGAACAAAATTAGCTCCAGGGCCTCTTTGACATGGGGCCCTCTGCTTTGATCCTGCCAGTAATTTCATATTGTAATCCTTTTTTTTTTATAAGTACCTTCCTCCCCAGTTAAATAAACTCATGCTCTACAAAACCTGGGTCCTACTCTTATGAGCTGGGAACTTTCTGGATGAGAGACCAAAACCCCAGCACCCTCTGTTTGTGACAAGACTATAATCCCTCACCTGAAACCGATGGCACCAAGTGTATTGTCAAATTCATAATTTTGGTATTTCAGAAAGAAACTGTGCTGCATATACTATATGTTACCATAAACCTTATAATAGGGTCTACAGAAACATTTTATAATCAAACATAATAATATTTCTGTGATAAAATGCATGAATATTTATACTCAGTGAGATAAATAAAGACTCTAAACATCCAGGTAAGGTTTTGTCACCAAATCATCTAGTTCATGTCCTACTTTGCTGTCAAAATGAGTTATGAAAAACTAAGTTTTCAGAGTCTTTAGACTTTGGACTTTTGGCTATGATGGAGGTGGCTTTCCACTGAGAAGCATTTAAAGAGTCTCAGTGTGTGATTGCTCTGTTGATTGACTGATTGATCCATCCATCCAACCATCCACCCATCCATCCATTCATCATCCATCCATCTTTTTTTTGTCCTCTTTTTCTCTGCAGAAAGGAGTTTTAGATAGCTTGGATCTTTTCAATCATTTGACTGTCTCTCACCTATCACAGAGCAGGGACTTGAAACAAGGAGATGAACAGACCAATTTTGATCACTCAGAGAGGTCTAGACTTGCCAGGAGCTGCTGATTGCTGGTGGTAGGTGAATGTGTTTAACTATAGGAGGTAAAATGTGATTGAGATAAAACCTAATTTAAGTCTGGCTTCTCATGGCATGGGGGTTGGAGGGACAGAACCACAGACTTTTATGAGCCCACATGAGGAGAGGGATGTGCCTTCCTCACAAGCTGAACCTTGCTGAACATTTACCAGCTCACAGCCAGAGCACAAGAAATGCACACAGACCCCAAGGTGGAAGTTGGGCTGGGAAGGGTGGGGTGAGAACATGCCTCCAAGCTTTTTGTAAGACTTTATGTTTGATTACACAATAAAAAGTTCTCTGAATAATTAACTGAGAAGCTCATTTTAAGTGGGTTTTGCTTGCCTCTCCCCCGAGTAATCAAATTAGGGAATGTTTAAAATCCAGCTAGAGGAAGAAGAAGCAGTACTTCAGTCCTATAAACAATATTTAAACTAGCAGAGCTTTTGAAGTCTGATTTAAGGCTCACCAACTGGAAGCTTTAGCGTTTCCGTGTTGAAGCAGAGTTTCTTTTAAGACCACAGGGCTTTTTGCTTTTCCCTTTGCTAAGGCAGCCCCTGCTGAGCTGCCAGCCTTCGTCTGGAAGTTCAAAAGCAATCCCCTTCCTCCTTTAAAATTAAATCTGGTCCCGGCCGAGCTTTCAAAATCTTAAATATTCAGGCCCAATCGGGAAGATGGAAATTTTCCACTAATGCTGACTTCCAAGATGACCTGAAATCTATTGCAACTTCAAGAGGCAGGCTAAATAAGTTGAAAATGCTTCAAGATTCCCACAGACCTTCAAAAGCTCTGAGCCCTGGCTCTGGCAAAGACACTGATGAAGAAAAGCCCTGGTTAGACAGAATCATATGCTCTGATGTTTCATTTTCAGTAGCAAATAAACCAAAAGGAAGATCAATAGAAGGAGGAAAGAATAAGACCTCCCAAGCTGCGTTGTCCACCATGCACCTCATGACAAAAGGCAGAACAAGCTGGTGTTCCTTCCCTGTGGCCAGGTGGGGAAATCATTAGTGGCATTCACCAAATAGGCTCCCCTGCATCTTTCCTGCTCCCTGAAGTCAGGTGTAGTTCTGTGACTCGCTTTGTTCAAAAATGCATCAGCACAAGTTACTCGTGGCACTTCGGGGGTATGTTTTATGAGCTGGTCCTGAAAACTGCTTATTCTGTTGATGTCGGAAGCATGGCTTCAGATGGAGCCTCCGTCAACCTGGTTCCCTGTGTGATTATAATGAACAGAAGTCCTGTGCTGGATGCATAGGCTGAGGATGAACCCAGCTTCTGGGGGTATTAAGCTGCTGACATTTGTGGTAGCTGGGCTTAATTTACCTAACTGATACCTCTCATTGACTATCTATGAGACTCTGGGTAACTCATTCAGAATATCAGAATTGACCCAGTGTTGTCTTCATGGTTAAGCAGGCTATTCAAGTCTGCTCTGTGATCTTCTCCCTTCATGTGTGACTTTGTGTTAAGTTACTCAGCCTCTCTGAGCCTCAGTGTCCCTCTCTGTAAAATGGAGGAACAATGAAAAGAATTGGGGCTTACTAAGAGCTTGGTGGAGACTTTTTACAGAGAACTCAGTACAGTTCAGCTAATCATATCAATAACATGCTTTTATCCAATTGAGATCTTAATGTTGGTTCAAGGAGGAGCTGGTGCTGGGGAAAGAGTGATGAGAAACGAGAAGTAGCTATCATTTTCAGACCATCACATCTCCCTGCTAAAGATTTCTGGGGGTTTCTATTTGCCAGAAATCAAGGAAAGTGGGCTCTGAGTAGTCTCATCTCTTCTAACTGTATTCGCCAGGTACATTTTGTTCCTGGCGGACTTTTGAAGATGTCTACCCAGAGCAGCAATCAGAGTAATTTCCCCAAATACTTTACTCTCACTTTTGAGACTTGAATTTGGGGTAAAGCATCTGCTTCTCAGGGTGGGAGTTCAGTTGGTTAGTTTTAGGATGTGCACACACGTCCATGGCCAAGGGAAAGAATGACTGATTTTGAACCAGGAAGAGGGCAGATGTCAAAACTCTCTGATCTCCTAGGCCAGGGAGTCCATCCTGTCTCTGTGGTGATAAGATAAGCTGATCATCCTCCGTAACTTCCCACCCAGGGCTGTTGTTGGAGTGCAAGAGTGGAGGAGGGAAGTAATTAAATCAGTGCAAAGAAGGGAGCAGTGGAGCTCAGAGATTTCTCTCAGATGTCACCTTCTGAGTCTTTCCTTGATAATCCAGGTTAGAAGCAAAGTCTCTAGCCCCATCACGATAATGTCACCTATCAATTTCTTCATGACACTTATTGCTGTTATAAATTATCTTGATTCTTGCCTATTTGTTATCTGTTTCTCCCCTGGTTCCTTCTCTGGAATGGAAGCTTCGGAAAGCAGGGATACGCTCTGTTTTCTTCCCTGCGGTAATCCCAGCAGTGCCTGGAAAAACCACAGTTGGAGGAAAAGGAGACTTTCTTGGTTAGGGGTGGGACCACATGACAAGGGGAAAACAATTTGAGTAAAAAATGCTGTTATGTGCATTGTTAATGATGCTGCATTGTTTCCTGAAGGTGAAAACTTGCATAAGACTTGATCTTGAAGGTTAAGCATAAGTTCATATGTAGTAAAAGCACCATAACGGAGGCTCAGCTGTGGTGGGATGCTCCTCATGTATTAAGTTAAATACAAAAGTTTAGTTGCAAAGCACTATTTGCATAATGGCACTTTTCACTGTTTGATAAAATAAAATGAAATTTTATGCATTATATAATCTTGGTAAGTGGGTCTCTTTTGTATCCTGGGGCCCCTTTTATAATGTACTAATTTGTAATGAGATATTTTCCTCCCCTCTTTTTTTGAAAGAAGATCACCAGATTATTATCTAAATTCATTGAAGATTTTGGACCCTGTAATGCTGGAAACACTCAGTGGGTGGTTAAGCATCTGAGCTTTGCAACTAGGACAGCTGTGTTCAAATCCTGACTTCTCTTTTGCTAACTACATAAACCGGAGCAAATTTCACAAATTTTCAGTGCCTCAGTTTCCTCACTGGTAAATTGGAATGAGACTTACAAGAAGTTGCATACCCAGGGCCGTGCCTGACATAGCATGTGCACAAATGGTAGCCACTGGATTATAAAACAGTAGATGACTTTAGGTGTTTGTGTCATATTTGACTCATCAAAGCACAGTTGGCTTTTCTCCTTATGTATATTTTTTTCTAAGGAAGGGAGGCTCTTTAAGTTTGTGGCAGACCAGTCATTGAAAGCCTGGACTCTCTCAATAATTGTTAAGTTTATTGGGAGTTCGCTAGAATGCAGATGCTTAAGCCCTAACTTGGATCTAGTGATTCAGAATTTACATTTTAAGAAAATCTAAGGTGCTTCATAGGCACATTATCATTGGAAATGCCCTAGAGTAAGGTGCATGAAAATGTTTTGTACAACATCAAACAATAAACATATACATTATTATTATTTTTTTAAAAGCCAAGATTCCATTTGCTGGCTTCCCCAATTAAGACTGGGTCCATCATATGATTAGATCAATTTTACATGTCTATATCTGTTAATCTAAGCAACCCTTTTGAAGGTAATGATATGCAGTATTACAACCATTGTCAAATTCCTATCATGTTGTTTTGTAAACCTATAATGTTATTGTATTGGATTTGTTGTTAGTGTTTGTTTGTATTTTTGCATTTTGCCTTTCTTTTCTGTGCCTTTTTCTCTTAAATAATAATAATAATAAAAAAGACTGGGTCCAATGACATCTTCCAGGGGCAGCCCAAGGCAAAGAGACCTAGACAACTGAGTTGCTCCTGTGGTTCTAGGGGACAGCACAGGGTCATGGGGACTCTGCCTGCAGGTAAACTGACAACTCTGTTACTTTTGGCCAGGCATTTTCCTTGTTTTTTTTTCTCCCCACTGTGACAAGGGAACATGTCAGGAGGCTTGGGGAGTTCGTGCTAGAGCTAGCAGTATTTGCCTCTCAGTAATGGGCTGCTCCTTTCTAGTTAGTCCTTGGATATTTTGTCTGTAATAAGAATAATACCAGTACAGACGCCCAGCACTTTACCTTAATCCCAAACCCAAAAGGTTTCGAAAATCAAAAGCAATTTAAGTAATTTCTTTGGCAGTAAAACATGACCTGAAAGATCTTTATTTACTCTTATTATGCTTTTAGGTTGAATAGTCACTTATTCGTTTTCTGCAGAAATATGTTTACTGACAGCATGCTGCTTTAGACCCCTCTGCAAGTGTACCCTCTCTTTCTTTACTCAAAAAAAAAAAAGTTTTATGGAACATAGTTATCCCCCAAGGGTTTGGATAAACACCTGCGGAACTTCATTAAAAAAATCAAGTCTTACTTTGCCTAACTAGAAGATTTTATCTCTCAAGGAAGAGGGATTAGCACATTATTACTGGCTCAGTTTCTTATTTCATTGTGAACCTGGTTCATTCTGTCAGTTTAAATAAGCTCTCTTGTTATGAGCAATACCAAAGATGCCAGAAAATGATAATGTGTTTGAATTACCACATGGTGAAATCAGGAAGGTGAGAAGTTGTCTTTTTTCCTAAATAGAGCAGAGACTTAGAAGCAATTCACAATGACATCCTGCAATCTATCATCTGTCCATTCACCCAGCATCTTCTGGGCCATCTGAATAGGAGATCTTCCTGTGGCCAGCAGATCATCCTCCTGCCCACAGACTCCAGCTGTCACGTGTGAAATCTGGATGCTAGAGAAAGTCCATGTCAAGGTATTGAACCACCTCCACATTTTGTTGCTGTAAAATCCATCACGGGAAGAACCGGATCTATTACTGTCATTATGCCTGGTGGAAATGAAGCCTCTGGGAGCCAGAGGTCACACAGGATCAAAAAATGCATATGGGTGTCAGGGTCCAGCATTTAAGTGTCAAAATGTGTCAATAACAGGAGAAGCTGATTGCTTGAAGTTGGAACTCAAATAAGCACAGTCAGGGGAACTGGAGATTTGATTTGTCCTTTTTGAAGTTGTTTCCTGGATTTTTTCCCTTTACAATTAGGTTTTGGATGACTTGGATAGTCTTTTATCCCTGTCTGTTTGCCCAATTACTGGTGACTGTGGATCATATCTGCTGGTAAAATTCTGCTCAAAAGTTTCCTTTCTTGCCTGAAATCTTTTTTTTTTGGGGGGGTGGGGTGGGAGGCAGGGTCTCACTATGTAGCAATTCTCCTGCCTCAGCCTCCTCAGTGCTGGGATTACAGACATGCACCACCATGTTCAACTTCTACTCTGAAATCTTAAAAGCATTGAAAATAACAGGCCTACCTACTCTTTAATGGAGGGATTTTTATTCTCAATAATTATCATCTAGTGAGCACTCACTGTGTTCCCAGACATTAGACTCAATGCTTTCCATACTTCATCAAGCGGAATTTTACCAACAGGCAAAATCACATAGCCTGTAAGTGAGAAGGGCCTGGACTCATATCCAAGATCATCAGATGCCAAAACTCTTGCTTTCAGTCACTGGAATCCATATGGGATTTAAAAAATGTATATTT
>RJWM01037343.1:0-17497 GCA_004363535.1 Dasyprocta punctata
CTGGGATTCAGAGTACCCAGGGCCTTTGCCCTGAGCTATATACCCAGCCCTTCTTTTATTTTCTATTTCGAGGTAGGGTCTCACTAAATAACCCAGGCTGGGCTCAAACTTGCCACGTTCCTGCCTCAGCCTCCCAGAGTGCGGGGGCTACAGAGCGGGATCACTGGGCCCAGCTGTGCTGCCTTTCCGAGCCGAGAATGACTGCAGGAGAATGTCTGGGTGCGGCGGGTAGAAGCAAGAGTTCGCTTCTGAGCAAGCTGGCGCGAGGGGCCTGGGAACCCATACCTGTGTTAGTCTGCGGTTCTGGGCGGAGGTCAGAGGTCGGAGGAACGGCGGGCATCCAGCCTCTGTCGGGGTTAACTAAGTCCACTTCAGTGTCTCCTGGCCCGACGGGAGGGAGGGAGGGAGGGAGGGAGGAACGGCGGGTGGGCGGGCTTCCAGCCCTTGGGTGGGGTGCACTCTCCAGGGTCCTTGCGGGTGATCTGTCTTCATTTCCACCCCGTGTAGCGGGGGCGTGGTGGCGCACGCCTTTAATCCCAGCACTCGGGAGGCTGAGGCAGGAGGATCTTTGTGAGTTTGAGACCAGCCTGGGCTACAACATGAGCAAGGCCAGGCTGAACTGCATAGTGAGACCCTATCTCAAAAAATAAGGCTGGGGATTTAGCTCAGTGGCATAAGCGCCTGCCTGGCAGGTGCAAGGTTGAGTTTGATCCCCGGTACTGAAAAAAAAAGAAAAAGAAAAGAAAAGAAAAGAAAAGAAGAAATGGCTCCAGTGAAACCAGGCGTGGTGACCCCCATGTGTATTTCCAGTACTCTGGGAGGCTGAGGCAGGAGGCCCACAAGTTGAAGTCCATCTGGGCAACTTAGACTCTGTCTCAAATTAAAAATCAGAAAGGGTTGGGGATGGAGCTGAGTGTGAAGACCCTGGGTGCCACCCCCAGTACAGCATTAAAAAAGAAACAAAGTTCAAAGGCTCTGAGGGACCCGCGGGAACCCCCTGGCTCAGCCACAGACTGGCTCCCTGGGCTCCACACGCCGCGTTGCTGGGAAGCGTGTGGAGTGACCCAGTGCTGGAGGTCACCTGTGTGAGCCCAGGGGTCTGCTTCCTGGCGTTGTCGTCTCAGGGGACGGAGGCCCCCAACAGCAGTGAGAGAGGGTGCAGCAGAACCCCGCCCCCCGTACACTCCAGTTTCTTAGTTGCCCAGGTAATAAATAGTTCCTGTTCCAGCTCCGGTTGCCCCTGTCTCTTAGAAACAGCTGGTCACTGTGACTCACACCCAGACCAACCCCCAAGTGACAAGCCATTCTGCCTCTGTACTTCCTGCTTGCTGATCCCGTATAAGCCCCAGACCACCCGGGATTGGGGCCTGATATTCTGGGAATGATACGGATCAGTGCCTGTCGACGTCAATGCCTCTGCCTCCAAATCCTGGGTGTCCTTTCGGTGTTTCAAGGGCATTTCCCTCCGTCTTCTCCCCGAGCAGCCCAACAGCTGGGAAGCACCAGAGTGAGCCCCAGAGAGCGCTGGTCACCCCACTAGGGCTGCTGTCCCTGTCCCCCACCCCCGGCTCCCCAAGCATCGCTACCCTGGACTCTGTGCTGAACCACAAGCCCTGCTTCTGGGTGCTGCTGTCCCCGCAGCCCCTGCTGAGAGTCCTGTGTCAGTCACCTGGGCTTCAGGTGCACTGGGGCCCAACTTCGACTGCGCCCTTGGGTGGGCACCCTGAAATCAGCCAGGCAGAGTCTACGGTGCAGACCCTGCATTAGATGCAGCTTGGAGCTTCTGTTTCATTTACACCATGGCCTGCCTGGCCATGCGGATTAAAATGGGTGGTGCTGCGTCAGTACTAGCCACTCGCTGTTACCTCAGTCACAGGTCCAAGTTCAACTGTCAAGGCCAGAAAAGTGGTAAAGGGCAGAATGAAAAAGGCTGCGAGCTGTTTGGTCTTCATGTATGTACACACATACAGTGAGGCAGGGTCTCACTATGTAGTCCAGGCTGGCTTCAAACTTTGTAGAGATCCTCCTGCCTCAGCCTCCTGAGTGCTGAGATTATAGGAGTGCATCACCACATCTGGCTTCTGGGTTTAAACTGAAGGTTTTTCTGAGGGTTTTGATCCACTTAAGATAGCTTGACTTATTAGTTTTCCTCGTTTGGTGTGTGCAGTTATCATAAGATTACATTTCAAATTCCCAGCTCCTCCTCTAAGGGTTGAATTGTGTGATTGTGTCCCCTATCCAGTTTGTCTTAGTGACTTTTCTTGTTGCTGAGACAAAATATCTGACACTCAAAGTTAAAGGAGGAAAGGTTTATTTAGTTCAGTTTGTAAAAGTTCATAGTTGGCTGGCTCCAAGGCAGGGTGGCATCCCAGAGAAGAAACAGCTCAAGGAGGGCAGAAGCCAGCAAAATAGTGAAGTAAAGAAGCAGAGCAGCAAGGGACAAGTGAAGACAACGACCCCTTCTCCGTCCCTTATATTTTATCCAGGCGGGCAGCACTCACACCCAGGGTGGGACACCTTCAATCCTACTCAGAACTATGCCAAAACAATCGGTGGGCTAATTTAGTGATCTCACACCCTCAATCCCAGTGTCCCACACTCTAGGTCCAGCCACGTCTGAAGAACCCCAACTATGACTGCAGGAGACTCGGGGGACATCGAGACACAAGTGACAGCACCGTTCATATACGGAAGTCCCAACCCCATGGAATGTGACCTGCAGTGGAATTTGCAGATACAGCCCTTGCCCAGCACGATCAGAGGGAGTTTTGGACACAGGTGGACACTTCCCTCCCATCACTCAGAACAGAAGTGGAACCAAACCTGGGTTTCCAGCCCCCAGCACCGTGAGACAATAAATCTGTGCCTCCTTAGCCACCTGGCTCAAGGTCCTTTGTCAGAGTCTAGCAAACGATCAAAGGCTCTCTCAGAGAAAGTCGCTCTGCTTGTGTTCCATGATCGCCAGGGCTCGCACCCAAGGTAAACTGTGTGGTTCCGGGAAGCCTCAGCAGGTTCTCCTTGGAGATTGTGTTTCTCAATCCCTGAGAGTGTGGGAAAAGGAATTACAGAGCACTCAGAATGAAGACTAGGCCCAGCAGCTTGGAGGTGTTTATAAAGTCATGTAATGGACATAGACGGGAAGACACATGGAGCTATTTGCCCAGCTCCCAAGTTCCCTCCATATTTGGCAACACATTTTTGCACACAGCTGGAATCATCGGCCATGGGCTTTCTGGGTTTCTGTGTTTGTCTTTTACCATCACTTGACAGAAATATCTTTACCTGGTGACAATGCTGTCATACTGTGCTCTTATTTAGGTGGCTACGTATTGTTCTGCCTTGTTATCTTCTAATTTGCTCACTTGTTATTTTCTAATTTTTCCACTAAGAATATTTATGCGACTTCTTTTTTGGTCCAGTTTTTCCCCAGTGCTGGGGATTGAATCCAGGGCCTTTCGGGGCTACCTCCCCACTCTATTTTTTTTGAGATAGGGCCTCAGTGAATCGCTGAGCTGGTAAGGCTGTGCTTCAACCTGCAAGCCTTGGGTCCCAGCCTCCCATAGAGCTGGGATTACGGTCGTGCGCCACCGCCCCCGGCTGCCAGCAACTTTGCAGGCCTGGGATTTGTTTATTTCCTAGGGAGATGGGAGAACCGTGAACAATTAGCCGCTTTCGCCTGAGGCCAGCAGAGCCGCGTTCCGGGTGTCGTTGCAGCGGCGCCCGCCAGGGGTCAGCTCAGGCTTGGCGCTGGCCGGCGGGGCCCACAATGCACCGCGCTCCGGGCGCTCGCGGCTGGAACCGAGGTGGGGCGTGGCCTGCCTGTAGGGGCGGGGCTTGTGGGCGAGGGTCGTGGGGCGGGGGCCTGTCTTCGGGGGCGGGGCCTTCTGTGGGGGCGGGGCTGTCCGACAGGGGCGGGAGCCGAGGTCTCCGTTGCGGGCCGCTGCAGACTTGGGCGCCTGGCGCTGTGGCAAGGTAGGGCTCTTGGGCATCGCCCTCCCCGAGGCGCGAAGTCGCTTGGTTGTGGGGTTTGGAGAAGCCCCGAGCTGCCGCAGCTCTGGCGCGGCGCTTACTTCTCCCGAAACTCTTTGTCTGGACCGCTCCTCTGGCTCTGGGCGGGAAGCTTGGGGGCCCGGCCCTGCCGCCCAGGCGTGGCGCGTGTGAACCCCGGGGCCCACAGCCCGAGCGCCCCGCGGTCGCCCGGCCCCCTGGTCTCGCAGGGACCCCGCAAAATCGCGCGGAGGGAGGGAGGCGCTGCAGCGAGGGCGCCCGGTCGCTGAGGTCTTGGGGTCGGCCAGGTCGTGGGGTCCCTGTGTACGGCTTTGGTCCCAGCCTAAAGACTCCGGGTGCAGTGCCGAGGCGGCTGCCCTCTGCCTGTTTTCAGGAGAGCCCAGCGCTTAGTGTTATGATCCCTGGTCTCAGTGTAGAAGACACCTTGTTTTTAAAGGAGTTTTTTGGTTGGGGATCAAACTCGGGGCTTTCATACTGAGCTACATCCCCACCTCCCTTTTTATTTTTTTATTTTGAGACAGGGGATCGGTAAGTCACTAAATTGCCCCGGCTGGGCTCCAACTTTCCATCCTTCGGCCTCTACCTCCTGCGTGCTATGATAACCCAGTTTAAACCGACCTGCAGTCACAGGCGACTTCACAGGGGATTACACACCCTGTGACTTGTCAGTCTGTCATTTGTGCAGCAGGTGCTTCCTAAGCACCTCCTGAGGGCCAGGCCAGACTCCTGGCTGTGGTCCGCTCTTAGTGGCCAGTACCACAAACAGGACCTGTCTAGGGGCTGTGTCACAAAGACCGCCCAAGAGGCAGGATGCAGGGCATTTCTTAGACCCCCAGGAAGCCAAAGCATTGCTGGAGCCATCCAGACCCAAGTAGCTCAATTGGAAAACACACCAAGTTAGGTGTGGTGGTGCATGCCTGCAATCCCAGCAATTGGGAGGCTGAGGCAGGAGGATCACTGAAAGTTCAAGGCCAGCCTGGGCTACATAGTGAGTTAAGGACCAGCCTGAACTACATAGTGAGATCCTGTCTCAAAAACAAAACAAAACAATCTCCCCTGAAAAAAAAAATACACACATACACCACTGATTGATTTAGTCCAGGGACCTCGAGCATCCTAGACATCCTAGACACACTGAGTCTACACAGTTGGTTTTAAGGGGAGAAAGGATAGGGAAAATACCTCCAGATGTTCCTCTGCCTTCCATGTTTGCAGTACTAGAAGAACACTATGACATGATGACACTTTACTGATTTAGCAAGTTGTGCAGTGTGGACTATAGAAGCAGTTATTGGGGATGAGAGCCAATCACTTGAGCACTCCCCAGCCACCCCTGGGAAGCACCACAGTGTTTCCCCTGTCCAGATATTTACTCCATTGAGATGTCGGAGGCCAGTGCTGGGATGGGAAATTCGAGAGCTGTCATCTCACCCTGGTCCTGACATCATTACAAAGGGTGTAGGTTTGTCGGGATGGCTTGTGGGCTCCTGTTCCAGTCTGGCGGTGCTGGGAAAGGACTTCAGGAGGAGCCAGTGCCTGGGATCAGGGTTAAAGGCTGGCTGAGGTTATTTCAGCAGGAAGTGAGAGGAGACATCTGGAGCAGGATCACAGAGATAAACTAGCAAATGCAAGGCCCAGGAAGAGGAGGCGTGAGACTGCTGATAAGGAAGAGGGGTAGGGTAGCAGATACAGAATGCGGCCACTTCCAGCTTTTGTGTGAAGCATGTGGTATGGTTCAATATGTATCTAGATGTCCCCCCGCCAAAGCCTCCTTTGGTCATATCTGGGATGTTTCAGAGGTGGCTGGATCTAGAGTGGGTGATGCTGGGCTTAAGTGTGCAGTGCTGGGATCAAGCGTGTGTGATCACTGCATTAGTCCACTGACTGGTTTGGTGTAGTGCTGGGTAGGTTTAAGGGTGCATGTGAGGGCTCGGGGCAGGTAGCCTGGATAGAATAAGGGACAGGAGAGGGCTGCCATTGCTCGATGCTGCTGCTGTTGTTGATTGACTGCTTGCTGCCTTCTGCCTGCCCTGAACCCCTTCTCCTCTGAGATGCTGTGCTGCTGTGCCTCGGAGCCAGCTGACTGTAGACTGAAACCTCTACAAACTATGAGCTAAATAAGCCTTTCCGCCTTTAGTTTTAGGTGTTGGGTAATTTTGCCTCAGCAATGAGTAAAGTAACTAAGACACAGCTGGTAGGATGAGATGAATACTGTGCTTTGTAAGTGCTTACCTAGGTGCTCTGAGTATGTCATCCCTGATCCTTACGAAAAAGAACAGGGGCTGGGTCCACCCTCTGCCCAGGGTCCAGTGGAGCCTCCATCTGAACTGTGTGTGTGTGGAGGGGTGCGGGGAGGGAACTCAAGACAATGCTTTTGGGCAAATCCACACCCCGGGAACCATTTCAGATGAATCAGCAGGGCAAGAAGACACAGACGTTGGCAACTCTGCATTTACAACCTCCTTAAAAACCAGTATGGTGGCGCCTCAGAAAATGAAACAGCAATCTCACTTCTGGGTTTAAATCTGAAAGAAGTGTGAAAGCAGCCTTGAACAGACGTTCGGATGCCCAGGTTCATAGCCATGTTATTCATGGTAGCCAAAAGGCGGAAGTAGCTCAAGTATCCATAGATGGATGCATGGTAAATAAAATGTAGAAATATACAATGAACGTTTTTTCAGTCCTGGGGATAGAACTGAAGGCCTTACCCTCACTAGGCAAGTGTTCTACCATGGAGCTACATGCCCAGCCAGCCCCACCTTTCCCTGCTTCTTTTACTTCTTTAAAAATTCGAGACAAGTGTTCAGCTCTTTTGTCCTGGCTGGCCTCAAACTTGTCATTTTCCTGCCTCAGCCTCTCGAATGCTGGGATTACAGGTGAGCACCACAATTCTGTAATGGCTAAGATGGTCAGTGTTATGTGTATTTTGTACACACGAAGAGCCCTGTTGAACACGACATTCTGATCAGATTACCAGTCTTATTACCAGTGTGTGTTAAGGAAGCACAGGAAATGGAATTAAAAAAGTGAACAGCTCTTCTAGAACCCAGCCCAGGGGAGGAATGCCAGCTGGGTCCCTCCAGGGTGGGTCACAGCTTAACTCTCACTTTTGCAGATAAGAGCAGCACCAGTTTAGGAGTCACTTGCCTTGAGCAAGTTCAGGTGGGAGTGGGGCCGGAGGCCTAAAGCTGTCCTCCCTCACAGACAGCCTGGTACCGAGGAGCCCGCCTGCCTGCAGGGTCACAGAGACAGACAGCAGTACTCCAAGATGGGCAAAGATGCCGAGAGGGAGGTGGGCACAGTGCCTTCTGGAAAGACCCCAGTTTTCATGGGGTGCCATCCCAGTGCTGTGCTGAGCTGACTCTTCACAAGGGTGCATGTTATAGTGTGGTCAGATGGCCCCCACTTAAACCTCGTGTAATCATGGATGGGGCTGAGTCTGGCGTTCGTGATTGGTTTGTTGTCTGGCACTGGGATTGGTGATGTGAGTGTTGCACCCGCCCAGGGGCGGAGCCGACATACAGTGTAAGAGTGGGAAGAAGGCGTGTCTTGTCTGTCTCACTGGTTCTTGCTTTTGCTGTTTTGCGGCTGCCGTAAACGGCTGCCCCACCACACCACCCTGCCTTGCAGTTGGCTGACTATGGACTGAAACCTCCAAGAACTGTAAGAAATAAACCTTTCCTTCTCTAATTTTCGGTGTCAGGTATTCTGTCTCAGCAACGAGAGAAAGGTTACCAAGACAGTACGTAAAAGTAGATAGAGGCTGGGCATGGTGGTATGCTCCTGTCATCCCAGCACTGGGAGGCTGAGGCCAGAGGATCACCGTGAGTTTGAGGCCAGCCTGGGCTACATAGTAAGACCCTGCCTCAATACATATATATATATAGTTTAAAAAGTAGGTGGAGACTGTTTGGGAATGGTTATCCATTATTTGGACCTGTCTACTTCCAGGAGGCCTGACAAAAGAAAGGAAGAGAAGGAGGGAAAGCAAGGGAAGTAATGAAGGAATTCACTCGTGTTGTGACTGAGCAGTTGCTGACTGTGAAGTGTGAGCATAATGCCATTAGGAGCAAGAGAGAAAAAAGTATTTTGTTGTTGTTTCGTTTTCTTTTTGATACAGGGTCTCACTGTGTAGCAGGGATCACAGGTGTGCACCACCATGCCCAGCTAGGTTGAAGTTTTATTCTTAGCACTTCATGTTACTCCCAGGCCACAGCAGCCTGGAATGTGTGGAGGCCAGGAAGGTGCTCAGAGTTTTCCACAGAGCCAGGAGGAATGAACTTCCTGGTTCAGGAACCTGGAAACTACAGGCAAGAGATGAGGCAGGGAAGGCCCAGGGTGGCAGCGGTCTCAGGCGAGGCGCTTGTGTGCAGGAAGCAAACAGTAATTCAGGAGGAGACACGCTCAGCTCCCACAGGCAGCTGCGTTCAGACGGAACCGGCGTCAGAGCTCTCAGCCTGGCTGCCGCGTCCTGTGGTGGAAGACAGCACTGCAACTCGGAGACTTTTAGGAGGGGCTGAGACAATCGGAAGATTCAGTGATGATAAAACAAATCAGGAACAGTCCAGGAACAGAGCTTGAAAATCACAAACAGCAGCCAGGCACGCTGACACAGACCTGTGTTCCCAGCCTTTGGGAGGTTGAGGCAGGGGGGATGGCGAGTTCAAGGCCAGCCTGGATACCCAGCGAGGCCATCTCACAAAGACAAATGACCGGCATGGTCCTTCCACCCTGGTGTCTCCCACAAGCTCTTATCGCTCTCAGCTGAATCTTTGAGGCTTGGGACAGGAAGGACCTTATCACGTCTGCTCCGTCTGTGTTGTTTTGTCTCTCAAGAGAAGGGCTGCCAGGACCAGGTGTCAGGGAACACAGTGCCAATAATCCCAGCATTGGGGAAGCTGAGGCAGGGGAGGCTACCGCCACCTGACAGTCACGCAGTGGGGTCACACGGCCTACAGCTCCTCCTCAGGAGGACGCTGTGTGAATGTGGTCATCGGGGCGATCCAAGGAGCGCAGGCTCATGCCTGGGAAAGCAGCTGCTTTTTGCTTTTCTGCCAGCTGCGTGCTCCTCCGCCTGACCAGGGTCCCCTTGGAAACGTGACAGCGTGCTCTTTTGTGTAACTATTTCTACAAAAACCAGGTGTGGGTTTTGTGTTCCTCTTTTGTTGCTAGAAATTGAAAATAAGACCTCCCATGTGCTAGGGAAGTGGTCTACCACTGAGCTACGTCTCTGATCCCTTAAAGAACATTTCTTTAAATTTCAAGATAGATCCTGGTAAGTTGCCCAGGCTGACCTCAATCTTGGGATGTTTCTGCCTCAGCCTTCTGAGCAGCTGGGTTCATGGGCATGCACCGCTGTACCCACTGTTCTTAGAGTAATTTTCTAAAAACGATTGTAACAGGCTGGGGATATAGCTCAGTGGCACAGTGCTTACCCAGCAAGTGCAAGGTTGTGAGTTTGATTCTGGATACCAAAAAGCAACAACAACAACAAAAAAATCTCAAACCAATCATAACAGAATTGGGGATGGGCAAAAACAAAATAAAAAATTGAGGGGAAATAGTTGAATTTTAAAAATATTTTTGATTTTTCAATTTATAAAATTTAATTGAAAATATTTTTAGTAATTGTTAGTTGGACATAGTGGCACACACCTGTAATCCCAGCATCCAGGAGACTGAGGCAGGAGGATTGTGAGTTCAAGGCCAGCATGGGCTACTCTGTCTTAAACAAAACTAATGAGGGCTAGGAGGAGAACCAAGAAGCCAACCCCCTCCTGTGGGCCAGCCAGTGCATGGGCTGGGAGACAAAAAGAGCCAAGGCCTCCCCCCAACCACGGTAAGCAACAGGCTGCTTCGGAGGAACACAGGCTGAGATGATAGCTACTGAAGTCAAAAAACAACTTAAGGCTTGTATTGTTTGATCGACTTTGCAGGCCTAAAGCTGGTAGTCTGAGCATGTGTTTAAAGGATAACAATATGTAATGTAGGAGCTATGGGGATTTCCTTCTGTCTTTTTTTTTTTTTTGGTACTGGGGTTCAAACCCACAACCTCGCTCCTGCCAAGAAGGTGCTGAAGCCACTGAGCCAAACTCCCAGCCTAGTTTTTATTGAGGCAAGGTCACACTATGTAGTTCAGCCTGGCCTTGCTCCCGTTGTAGCCCAAGCTGGCCTCGAACTCACAATGCTCCACCTACCTCAGCCTCCTGAGTACTGGAATTAAAGGCATGTCTGTCTTGTTTTTGAAATCCAGTGTTGTTTTCACTGTTTTGTTTGGTTCTGTTTTATTGTTTTGTTTTATTCCCTTTAAATTAAAAAAAAACTAAACAAATTTGACTTTATTTTTGTCGTGCTGGGAATCAAACCCAGGGCCTACAATTTTTTTTTTTTTGGCGGGGGAAAGTGGAACCAGTTGACCAGAGTGTGATGAGACTCCAATTAATACACATACTTCAAAAGAAAACTCCTTGACTTTTCAGAGATTGTGCCTAAATGCTCTTCACATGTTAATTTAAAAGGAAATATTCAATTCGAGTCTTTTCATTATGATTCTTTGCTTTAGTTGATGATTTTGGTTCAGAGAATTACCTGCCTTCCTCCAGTATGCACTTGGGCTTGTTCCATGCTTTTGGATCATTTCTTATGGTTATAATTTCACTCTAGAATGGGATTTTAAACTTCCTGAGGGCTAGGATGGACCCGTGGGTTTCCTTTCTTTTTGCTCTTATAATGCAGCACTTGGCATGTGCCTCTCCTGGTAGAGTTTATTTCCATGCAACTGGGCCAACCAACTGGTCTTTCTCACTCAGGGCCAACAGTACTGTGTTATTTTATCATCTTTTTTGGGGGGTGGGGCTTGGTCTTGCTCTGTACTTCAGGTTTGCTTTGAACTTGCAGTGATCCTCCTGCCTCAGCCTCTTGAGTGCTGGGATTATAGTCGTGTACCACCACACCTGGCTTCTTTCCTTCTTCTTAGTGTGGGACATTTTTGTTTCTCCTGGAAAGGAGATGGCAGAAGAGACAATTAGAAAGAGGCACTCACCCAATCTCTGTTGGGGGCTTGCTAGATATTAGACGTTAAAAAAGAAACTCAAAGACAAAGACAAGTTTATAATATATTTAAAACAGATGTTTGTACTTTAATTTAAAAATTCCAGATGTGACCCTCTGACCCAGCAAGTCTACTCTAGAACTTGATACTGTGGAAATAAACACAGACAAAAAGATTGGGCTCTAGCATGTTTGTCTCAGCCTGGGTTTTCTGTTTGTGTGGTTTTGTTTTGATACTGGGCATTGAACCCAAGGCCTCCCAAGGGCCAAGCACATACTGGACCACTGAGCTCTGCTTCTGACCCTCAGCGTTGTTTAGAGTGAATAATTAGAAACAACCTAAAATTTCCATCATAGAAACTTAACATAAAAATACAATGGAATTCCTCTATTAAAATAATACCTATGTCAGTAAATATATGTTTTTAACTAGAAAATTGTCTTGGTCATTTTCCTTGTCACTGGGACAAGATACCTGACTTAAAGAAGAGGTTTATTTTGGTTCACAGTTTCAGAAGTTTCAGTCCATGGTCAGCTGGCTTCAAAGCAGGCAGGGAAGCTTAGTGGAAGGGCCTGACGGAAGAGGCTCCTAGTATGGTGGGCAGGAAGCAGAGAGGAAGGAGGAACCAGGAGGGAACTGCCTCCTCCCAGACCCCGCCCCCAGTGGCCATGGCCAACTAGGCCTCACATCCTAACAGTGCAATCAGCTGGGGAACTCCTTAGTGGAGGGATCCACAGATGAGTGTAGCCCCCATGAGCCAATCACCTCCTAGAAGCCTGGCCTCTGAGCACGTGAGAGTTTTAGGGGACCTTACAGGTCTAAATCATAACAGACATAAATTGTGTCCAGTTTCATCTTTGCTTTGTTTTGCTTTTTGCCTTTCTTAAGATAGGATCTTGCTGAGTTGTCCAGGCCAACCTGAAACTCCCAGGGTAGCCCAGGCTGACCTCAAACTCACAATCCTCCTGCATCAGCCTCCTGACCTGGTACTATAGGCCTGTACCATCATGTAGGGCTTCATCCTATTTTTATTCTGTTCTCGTCTACTTGTTTTATGGTACTGGGGATTGAACCCAGTGCCTTCACACTGAACTATATCCTGTGCCCTTTAAAGTTTTTTTTTTCTTTATTTCTTTTTTGGTGACAGGCTCCCTAAGTCAATAAATTGCCCAGGCTAGGTTTGAATTTGTGATCCTCCTGTCTCAGCCTCCTAGAGTGCTGGGATTACAGGCATGCACTACTACACCCAGGTACAAATTCAGGTGTGGTAACAAATGCCTGTAATCCTAACACTCAGGAAGCTGAGGCAGGAGGATTTCAAACTTGGGGCCAACCTGAACTACATAAAGCGTTTTAGGCTGGTTTAAATTGCATAGCAAGGCCCTGTCCCCAAACAACACAACAACAAAAAAGTGTTCCAAATGCACTAGTTTCTATAAACATTACTATTTTATATGACGTATTTTCCTCAAAAGCAATTAGTTGTAAGTAAATGATTCTGTTACTGCTGAAGTCTTGGGAAACGAACACGTTGCTTTTACGTTCCTGCGTTGGTCCCACTTTCGCATCAGATGCCATGAATTTGGAATGTAAACCTGTGTTCGATTGGAGCCTTGTAAGAATAGGTGACTCGGGCCTTATTCTCTGCTTACTCCTCCCTCATCCTTGTGATCTGTGCTTTCCGGCTTCTTGTCCAGTAACTGTCTGTAAAACATGGAGAATCCGAGACCTCTCCTCTTTACCACCCAATGGGGGTATCGAGAATGTAGCTCAGTGGTGGGTGCCTGCCTGGCACGGGTGAGGCCAGGGTTTGATCCCCAGCACTGCAAAAACCAAAGTATCTGCGAGGGCCTCTCCTAGTTTGGAATGCGGCCCCTGTCGCCCACCAGGGTAACCCCGTGCCCCTCTCTCAGCTCCCCAGAGCATCCACACCACTAGCAAGGCCAGAGTGAGCCCTGCTTAGTCGTTAACTCTGCCACATCTGCATTCAGCTCCTGGCTGTACTGTTTCACTTTGCGAGCTTGGGGAAGTAAATCTGGGCCTCCGTTTCCCCTTTTGTAAAATGACCAGTACAACACAGGAGTTGTATGGGATGAAGTGTGATGCCAAATGCACGAGGCCAGCCCTCCATGAACTCCACAAGGAGTAACTGCAAGCGCCAGACCTTCGGCTCATTGTGGAGCTCAGGCTGGCCTTGAACTAATGGTGATCCTCCTGCCTCAGTCTCCCAAGCACTGAGATCATAGGTGTATACCACCATGTCCCACAGGGTGGTTTATTGTTATTTGACAACAGGCAAGTGAGTGTCAGACAGGTGACACAGGGTGAGCAGAGGGATCAGCAGGGGGCTGGAGTTCGTTTGAAGCCAGGTGTCTGACCCTGCAGCTCGGGCCTGAGCACTGTACTTACCTCCTCTGGGGGAGTCTGGCTTTCCACCACCATGTGAGGCTGTTGGTTTCCACCACCATGTGAGGCTGTTGGTTTTGCTTCTGATTCTTTCTGGACATTCTTGCCATGGGGTAGGAACTGCGAGGGAAAGAAATGTGAGACTTCCGCATGGTCATTATCCCTGCAGGAGGGGATCAAGAAGGGTCAGAAGACAGCTCTGCGTGCAGCGTGGCCTTGGTGGGCTAAGGGATCGCAGTGGGCTCTCCTGCATCCTAGAAAAGAGGTCTTCATGGGCGGAAGTCAGCCCACAGCCTCCAGAACCACTGCAGGGCCTGGCAGGAGCCATCTTGCTCCTGGAGGGGGAGGGAACAGTTGGCGCCTGCTGTATACACCTCACAGTGTCGCAGCTTCTTTATTTCCTGGCTTTGAGTCTTTGCAAAGACGTGGCTTCTCCAGCTGTCAGTACCCTGCTTCCTCTGCGGGGCTGCGGGTGCCCGCTGGTGGGCTGTGTCCCACCCACGTGTGGCTGGATTAGTGCTGCTGGGGCTTTAACACATTATTATTAGGCCATGTGTCTAGTATTTAGAAGAGCGTAAGGAATGATAGGATGTATTCACCGCTTGGCTTTTTTTACCCCCTTTGGTACTGAGGATTGAACCTAGGGCCTCGTGTGAACCAGGTATACGCTCCGCCACTGAGCTCTATCCACAGCCCTTTTTCATTTTTCATTATGAGACAGGGTCTTGCTAAGTGGCCCAGGCTGGGTTTGAATTTGAGATCCTCCTGCCTCAGCTTCCCAGAGTTCTGGGATTACTGGCATCCACTACCTTACTCAGCCATTTATCTTTGACATACCTTCATGTCTTGCCTTTTTGCTCCTGATCTTTTTAAAATATGTACATTTATTCACACATATGCATACATGCATACATATATGTGTGTGCGCACATAGCAGAAGTCCCCTATGTACATCCCCCAGTTTCACTTTCATCCCTCACTCGCTGTCTTCCGATTGCTTCACTGTGTGCGTGCCCGGGTATGGGGCACACTTTCGTATCATTTCCTGGGTGTGTCCACACGTGCAGGGGTTTCTCTGGGGCTTTTGTCCAGAGCAACACTTGCCGGTCAGAGTGTGCCCACACCGAGGGGGTCACCTGTCTCTCCACAGTGATTATACTAGCTGCTGGGGTGCTAGATAGCTTCCGCTTCTCCCCAACCTCAGAATGATAACCCTTGTCTGGCTCTGGAGATTTTTCTGCCAGTCTGTTGGAGTGTGAAATAGTGTCTCACAATTGTACAGTCCCGAGTGAGAGTGAGCACCTTTTCATGGGTTTATCACTATGCACTTCTCCTTTTTGTTGAATTATCCATTCATGATCTTTGCTTTTTTATCTATTGTGTTGTTTATTGTTGCTCTTACTGGCTGAAGGAGATTGTTATGTATCCTGGTTATTAGTCCTCTATCATCTGCAGTGCAGAATCTCCTCTGAGTCTCTTGCTCATTTTTTTTTTTTACTTTGTTTGTGGTTTGTTTTAATGTCCAGGCAAGTTTAATTTGAATGTAGCCAGTTATTTCAGCTATTTCTTCATTATTTGTGCTTTCAAGTCTTATTTTAAAAATTCATCTTACACTTCCAAATCGTATATTATTCTGTATTATACTATAGTTTCTTTCTAAATTTTAAAAAAGTTTTTATTTTCCACATTAAGCATGTAAGCATTATACATTATATCAGTTTGCTCTCTGTTGCTGTGACAAAGTGCCTGAAAAAACCATTTAAAGGAAGAAAGCTTACTTTGGTTCATGAGTATAGAGGGTTCAGTTCATGTTCAGCTGGCTCCATGACTTTTAGACCTGGGAAGTCAGGAGCCTCTTGGTGAAAGGGTGTGGAGGCAGAAAACTGCTCACCTCATGGCAACCAGGAAACGAGAGGGGCGCCACATGAGGGCTTCTTCCTCCTTCCACTCCTATTCACACAGGCCCCTGGCCTTTTGAATGCTGTTCCTCACCTTCAGGATGGGTCTGTCTGCTGAGCTTGCTATCCCACGTGCTGATCATCCTGGAAACACTCTCACGGGCACACCCAAATGTGTGTGTCATTAACTTCCTAGGCATTTCTCAATCCACTCAAGTTGACAACCAAGCTCAACCAAAGCACATGTGTAATTCAAAACAGAAGTGTAGTTAAGTTTCCTTTGTACCTCTTTTGAATTTCAAGATTTATTTTGTGGTGTAAAGTAGGGGTCCATTTTTCTTAACAAATATAGATAATTGATTGACCCAGTACCTTCTGTCTCTACTGATTTATCATGTCTTCCCATGTAAGTGTATATATAGCTAAGAATCTGTTTGGGACCCCTTTGGCTGATTGATATAGTTACCTGTTTCTGGGCTAATATCCCACAGTGTCAATATTAAAGCTTATCATAAGTCTTGATATCCCATAGGGAGAGGTGGCCTATCTTATTTTTCTTTTTTCAAAAGTATTTTCTGGTATTCTTAGTTCTTTGTTCCTCCATGTGGACTTTAGAATCACCTTATTCAGCACATTGGAAGGCAAGATACTTGATCTTGTGTACTTTATCAGGTTTTATCTACACCACCATGCTTCTGTTTGCATTGGACAGTATGACACTCTCTGTTATGGTTTAGATCTGAAATGTCCCCCTAAACTCTCACACTTGGAGATAGCACCTGATCAGGAGTGGGACACTGAAGGCATGAACTGGAAGGGTGGATTCTTGTCCCCTGCTCCTTATTTCTCTCTCTGCTTTCTGGATGCCATGCAGTGAACAGCTTTTCTCCACCACGTTGTTCTTGCCTTGGAGCTAGCCATGGACTGAACCCCCTGAAACTGTAAGCCACATGAAACCTCTCCTCCTTTAATGTGCAAGTGTCAGTTATTGTGTCCCAGCAATGAAAAAACTGATTAACACACAACACAAAGAGGGAGAGGTTTATTTTCGCTCATAGTTTAGGAAGGTGCAGTCCATGGTAGGCTGACTCTAAGGCAGGAACACCTGGGCAGAGGAGCCTGGTGAAAGAAAACTGTTCAATTTATGTCATCCTAGAAGCACAGCGATTAAAGAAGATCTGGAGAGAATACACCCTTCCATGTCACACCCCAAGTAACTCCTCTTCCTACCAGGTTCCACCTCCAAAGACTTCTGTGGGACACTTCAAATCTAAGCCATGACACTCTCCTTCCTGATATACTTTCATGACAGTTTCTGATTCCTGCCTTTATAGGTCATGTTGCAGAGATTACTTTTTTCTTAAAATTATGATAAAATACAAGTACCTTAAAGTTGGTCATTTTAGTCACTTTTGTGTGTAACTCAGCAGCAGTAATTGCAAACATGCTGTTGTATAGGCCATCACTACGATGACAAAACTTTAAGTCCATTAGCTAGAGTTAATAAATCTTTGTGACTGAATAAAACCCATTGTGTGTAGAGACAACATTTTGTTTCTCCATTCATCCAGAGTTGGGTATTTGGGTCACTTGCGTCTTGGGCTATTGTGAATAAGGTTGCTGGGAACACTGATGTGTGAGTGTATCTGAGTCTTTGTTTTCAGTGCCTTTGGCTGTTCACCCACAGTGAGATCGCTGGCTCACGTGGTATTTCTGTGTTTAACTTCTTGAG
Organism: Dasyprocta punctata; assembly: GCA_004363535.1. Lineage (NCBI taxonomy): Eukaryota > Metazoa > Chordata > Mammalia > Rodentia > Dasyproctidae > Dasyprocta > Dasyprocta punctata. The sequence goes on from RJWM01037343.1 coordinate 17,096, forward strand.
CAATCACACAGCTTTTTCTACAGTGGCAGTTCCAGTTTAGATGCCCAGTTTCTCCACAGCATCTCTGACACTTATTTTCCTTTAAAAAAAAGAATACCATCGTGGTAGTAGATGTGACCTGGACTCTCACTGAGGTTTCAATTTGCATTTTCTTCATGATTAATGGTGTTGCATATCTTTCCAGGTGCTTATTGCCCATTTTTGTGTCTTCTTGGAGCAATGTCTATTCGAATGCTTTGCCCCGTTCTTTCTCCTTATTTTTTGCTGCAGTTTTTTTTTTTTTTTTTTTTTCTGGCACCGGGGATTGAACTCATAACCTCACACCTGTCAGACAGGCGCTTAAGTCACTGAGCCAAACTCCCAGCCTAATTTTTTGAGGCAAGGTCGCACTGTGTAGCTCAG
>RJWM01037344.1:0-17635 GCA_004363535.1 Dasyprocta punctata
CTCCTCCTTAAGGTGGAAACTTTCAGGAACAAACCACTGAGCCCCCTCGAGAGCCATTATCACAGCTTTTTGCCCATGCTGTCCAGAGCAGGGCAGAGACCTGGCCCGGTCACCCGGGAAGGTGGAGACAGAGATGGGATGGGGCCCAGCCTCGGGGCCTCTAGCTGCAGCTTCCCTGTGCTGGGTCAGAAGCAGTCGTTGCTCACTTTCTTCCCCAGTGTTCTCTTTGTGAGAGGCGGGTGCAACCAGGAGACATTTTAGAGGGGGCTGTGGAAGGTTTTTTTTACACATGTAGTCAGCACATAATTATCAAAGGCAAGCAGAGGCGTGGAAAATTCTAAACAAAGGCTGCACCAGAAGTCACTCTGGCAGGCGGTAAACCTGCTTAGTCAGCCGCCATGTGCGTTCCCAGCGCACGCAGTGCTCGCGCGCGCTGCCCGGGGCCTGGCTGGGAGGGCGACGACACACCGAGTTCATGGCACGTGAGCCGAGTGTCTGCAGGGGCTTCGCTTGCTTCAGCCACCCGCAGTTGATCATGGGGGCCTGAACTCACTTTACAGACAGGGACAGTGACTCCCTGAGGGGAGTGGGGTCCCCAATAGTGACAGCCGATTGGTGGTAAAGTTGGACTCCTGACCAGGCCGTACCATCTCCCTCTTGTCTCACCTTCATCTTGTTGCTAGATTTCCGGTCCCCTCCTTGACAGTCTGTGGGGTCATTGTCCATGCCGAGCCCTAACCTGAGCCGAGATTTTGATGTGAGGAGACGCAGAGCTATAGCTTAGAAGCAAGAGCCTGGTGTGAGGAAGGTGGGAGCTCAGGAGCCCAAATGGGACGGGGACCACTGGGCCTGACCCTTCCCATCTGCACTGTCTTCAGAGGAGGTGGCCTCTCTCTCCACAGGCAGGAAAGAGGCTGCCTCAGACCCCACACCTCAGAAGCCCCGGAAGCCCAAGAAGAAGACCGTGAGCACCGAAGCCTCCCTGCAGGCGCTACAGAGCAGCATCACCCAGCATCTCCTGGGCCAGCACTGGCACCTGAGCGAGGCGCAGGTCCAGGCCTCGGTGGCGAAGGTCCTGACCGAGCTGCTGGAGCAGGAGAGGCAGAAAACCGCAGACACCACCAAGGAAAGCAGCAAGAAGGGCCGGAAACGGAAGCTGTCGGGGGACCAAGTAGCCTCCAGGGCTCCCAAGGGCAAGAAGAAGAAGCAGCTGGCGGCTGGGGAAGGCAGAGAGAGTGCTGCTTCCTCAGAAAAGGCCTCAAGGACTTCCAAGGGGAAATCAAAGCGAGACAAAGCCAGTGGTGACATCAAGGAGAAGGGAGTTCCTGGCTCCGGAGGGGCCCAGGCCAAGCCCGACGGGGAACTTCTGAAGGTGGGGAATGCAGATCAGAATGACCCAAAAAGCAAGAAAGAGAAGAAGAAATCCAATAAGAGTAAGTGTCCCCGCTTCCCCAGGCCCATGCTGAGGCTGTCGGGCCACAGGGGTGGCAGGGATCCTCAGCCACCTCCTAATCCTATTCCTCCGTATGGAGGGAGCGTGGGGAGAGCTAGATTCCCAAACACCAAAGCCAACACCGTGGCCTCTCCTGGAAGCCAGCAGGCCACGTAGGCTCCCACTTCAGGCTTCTGGGAGCTCAGTTCAGATTCCACCTGACAAGGACAAGAAATGATGTCCTCTCCACTTTGGCCCAAGTCAGCAGGTCTTGAGGAACCCTCTTCTACCGAGTCCTAGGCTGCAGAATAGACCGGAAACCAGAACACTAGAGTCTTCATTCCAGGCCTCGTCCTCTCTTGCCCTCTGTTTCCCCCAGTTTCCCCTTAGCAGCCCTTAATGAGCCCTGTGCTAGTGTCAGCTCAATCCTTCTGTCCTCGGGCCGGCCCCATGTTCTAGGGGGATTTTACCCCCATTTTCCAAGTGGAAAACTGGCTTAGAGGAAGAGGCTGCTCAGAGTGACAGGGTTTGACTGGAACTGGGCCACTGAAACAACTGCCCACTTGTGGCCTAAGTGATGAGGCCATGAAGGCCTAATGACCTGACCACCCCAGAGCCAGGGAAGGGCACCCTTAGGGCAGCACCTATGCTGTCCCTTTGTGCTCAGACCTTTCCTGAATTCCCACTTTGCTTTTTAAATAAGCGTGTGGAGTTTTTAAAGGGAGTTAATTTAGGGTCAGGAATACACCTCAGGTAGAGCACTTGTATAGCATGCCTGAGGCCCTGAGTTTGATACATGGTACCATTTTAAAAAAGAAAAAGAAAAATAGTCATAGTCCATGTGATCCATGGGTGGGAAGAAATCATGAGACAGCCCCCCCAAAGCCTGTTTTTAGTGGTTCCCCATGGGGCGGAGAGGATGGAGGACCCGCACCAGGAGCTGAGGGGCCCGACCCAGCGGGCCTCCAGACACTGACCCCAGTTTAGGGCTGATAGGAAGCATATTTTCTTCCCTCAGAGAAAAAAGACAAGGAAAAAAAAGAGAAGAAGAAGAAAGCAAAAAAGGCTTCAGCCAAAGACTGTGACTCACCATTCCCGAAGAAAAAGAAGAAAAAGGTAGAGTGAGTTTCTGAGGGGTGTTAGGCCAGAAAAGAATCCCAAACGAGCCCTGGGGTGAATGTTAGCCCTTCCCACAGCCAGATTTTGTCTCTGCCCCCTTTTTATCTTGAGCTGTGAAGGGGGACCTTGTGAGGGTGTGCCCCTCCCCCGCCTCCAGAAGCCGCAGCTGTGGCCCTGCCTTGTCTCAGGGAGAAGGCCTTGTCTCAGGCAGGACTGTGCATCCTGGCCAGCAAAGTGTCCCCATGGAGAAAATCCACACCCATCCACTTCAGATCCCCGAACACAGCCGGGGCTCTCTCACTGTGTCGAAAGCTGGGCAGGACCCTTGGGATCACAGGCACTGCCCCATCCCCTGAGGCCCCTGTAGATCCCCCCACGTGTTCTGAGGGAGCTGCCCGACCTCAGCAGTTAGGCAGCAGTGGTGGAGAGAAACGGCAGGGACCACAGCTTGTCCTTCTGTCCTCACAGAAGACGACAGCTGAGCCAGCGGTGTGAGGTGGCTGGGCGCCAGGTGCAGGTACGTTTCCTAACCCTGCCGTTCTTCCCTCCTGCGGCCAGGTGGGCTGGAGGGAGGCAGGGCGGGGAGGGAAGTTCCTTCCCCAGGGTGGGCAGGGTCAGTGGGGCCGCGGCAGCGCTGGAGCCGTAGCCTCAGGAGATCCAGAAGAGCAGCGGCCAACACCGGTGCCGTGGGCCATGGGTCAGTGCCCGCTGCTCCCCTGCCTCAGAGGCCAGCGTGATTCTCCTCAGCGAAGAAAAAGGTTTCAACCTTGACTTCTGGCTGTGTTTCCTTCCTCCCTCCAGGAGCTGCGTAGTGCAGTGGCGACCACCCCAGGCCTCTGCCTTCTGCCTGCCATGGGTCGGGACTGAATTCTGAACTTTCCCGCCCTGCTCAGAAGACAGCAGCCAGCCTCGGGGCCTGTGGGAGGCTGGTCAGGAGCGGTGGGCCCTGCCCTGGACCGCGCCCTGCCTTTCTTGCCGCAGTGCTTCCTAGAGATGTGTACAGTATATATATTTTTTTAAGTGACCTGCCTCCTCCTCCACATCCAACCTGTCCCAAGGCCTCAGACCTCCCACTGCTGCGCGCTGCAGACGCAGCTGTCGTGTGCCGCATGGTCTCTGGCTGATCCGGAGGCTTTGTCCTTTCCTAAGAACTCAGAAATAAAAGTTAAAGGAGAGGTGCACACTTCAGTGCGTCTGGGCCCAGTGCTGTCCGGTGGGCCGCTCTGAAAGGACGGCGGCCGGCACTGGCAGCGGGCAGGCAGTGCCCAGGCTTCCTGCCCTGTGGAGAGCTCGGCTGCCATGGGAGACAGGGTGTCAGTGGAATCCCTGGGGCCGCCCAGGTAGGGCAGGCTTCCTGGAGGAGGTGGCAGCGAAGCCCCGGGTTGCTCCCAGCGGTTTCTGGAAGCTGGAGTAGCTCACAAATCCCAGGGCTGAGAAATGGCAGGAGCCTTTGGAGCCATCTTCAAGAGTCAGCGCTTGGGCCACAGTGGGCTCTCTTGAGGGTGGTGGTGGAGACTGCTGTGGATGCACAGGGAGCAGGAGCAACAGTGGGGAGCCGTGGTAAAGACGGGGTGGGCAGAAGGTTTGTTCATGGGGAGCTGTAGTAGTGGAGATGGCAGAGGCCAAACAAAACCCAGCCAGAGCTGGAGGTCTCAGAGATTGGGCTTGGCCCTCGGGGCCTTGGACCATTCCCTTCCCCACCCCGTCAAGTGTACTGGTCCAGAGCGAAGGCAGGGAAGTGACCTCATTGGCTGTGTTGACCCACAAAAGTTTTTAAACTTCAAAAGTGGAGCAGTTTCAACAACGTTCTTAGTTTCTGGGTGCTTTTCAACTTCAGAAGTCAACAAATCGGGGAGTGGGCCTTCCCTGACCACAGCTGGCTGGGGCTGAGGAGTGGGGCGGGGGTCCGGCATGGCGCCCACTCCTGCGGCCCCCACTTCCTGTCCGTTCTTGACACCAAGGCCCTGTGTCTGTGGCCATCTGTCATCACACTTGTGCTGTTCTTAGTATAGAAATGGAATTGGGGACATGGGAAAATGGAACCTGGACCAAGAAGAGACTGTGCTTAAAAAATTACAGACAAGTCTATTTCTTCTTGGAAGTAAAGAATACTCAAGTGTGTGAAACATGCAGCTAAATGTGTCTGTGTCCAAAGACTGCAGCCCCCGGCCCCACAAGCTTCTGTCTGGGCCCCTTGGGCTGCATTCCTGCACCCCAGCTCAATTCAGGGTCTTCACTGACCTTAGGATGAATAAAGTGTAGCCCAACAGAAAAGCCAGCAGCCAGAATGGTCTACTTAACTCCTTTTATTTTTACATAAGCCATGGCCCTAAGAGCTGACAATAAGCATGGCTAAGCAGGGAGTTGGGGGTTGTGGTGGAAAGAGGAGGGGTTGTGGGGTGAAGGGAAGGGTGGATTTTTCCTTGGGGAGTGATGTAGGAGAGGGTGGCAAATGTGTCCAGCCTGGGGCTTAGGAGTGGGGTGTCCCTTTTCCCTGTCCATGAGTCTAGATCTCAGAGCCCTATATTGGAGACTGTTACAATGTCAGAAATGGGGGTCAGCCTGGTTTTGGTCCACTTCCTCGGGCTTTGCGTCCCTGTTGGCAGATGGTGGGGTGGACAACAGCTGTCCTGCTCTGTCACCTGTGCTGTTTTGATTTGATCTCATGTCCAAGGATGACTGATGGAAAGCCAGGCACCAGAGTCTCGCAGGATGAGAGACAACAGTAGGTTTGGGGGGTCTGGGGAAAGGAGAAGGGCTGGTAGCTCAGGGGAGCGAGAAACCTACAGCCATGCAGAGCTGACTGGATGCTGGATACGGCTCCTGCTCTTCTTACATGATAACTGGAAAGAGAAGCAGCAGGTTGAGGCTGGAGGCACACGTTTCTTGTCCCTGCACCCTCCCAGCCTCCTGGGACCATAGAGCAGTCAAAGACTCTCCACCCACCACTGCCCCCTCCTCAGCTACAAGTCCGCCCATCAGGGGCCCATGCCCACCTCCTCCCCTGCCCCAGCCTTGTTCGTATCTGTGGAAGGCCATCCCAGGAATGCTAGAGAATGATATACAAGGTGAGCTTTGGGTTACCAGATGTCCCTCATGGAGCCCTTACCTGGACCCAACTCCTGCTTTGTCACACCCAGCCCGGAAGACAGGTCCTCGGCCTCCAGAGCCTCTGCAAAGGAGCAGCAAATCCCTTTATTAGCACACAGCCCACCCGTTGGCAGAGTGCCTGAGGTCATTCTCCCCAGGGTGGGCAAGGCTGGCGCCTGCGGAGCAAGCCAGCAGTGCACAGGATGGAGGTGCAGGGGGCCCGAGTGAGTGAGTGAGGAGCTGGGTTCCGTGGGACTCCAGGTGCAGGACAGCGTGCAGGTAGATGTGTGGCGGTGAGGAGACGTGCTCAGGCAGGTGTGGGGCAAAAGACAGGTGCCTGGCTGACGGGAGCCGCCGAACCCAGTGTCCTGGCCCCGAGTGGCCAAGAGGGACCTGTTATCCCTCGGCCTTCCTAGTCTTGCCTGGTCCTTTCATCTGGGGCTTGGTGGCCCCTGCTTACCACTGCAGTTATGGTGCCCGTGGCTCCTGGTGTGAGGGACCTCGGTGCCGTTGGGGAAGACGCACCAGCAGTAGCCGGTGCTCCCGTGGCACTGGAGCGGCATATAGTTGCCATTCTCATCACACTGGGGACGGAATGTGCCCGGATGGACAGCAGGGATGTGGCTGACCTCTTCCTGGCACTTGGACAGTACTGAAGCGACAGGTATGGTGGAGACAGTGAGTGAGTGGGCCTAATGCCTCGTGGCTTTAGTCACTACCCACTGCACAGAGGAAAACAGGCCTGCGGCAAGGATGTGCACGACTGGCTGCTTCCAGGACAGGATTCTTCTGACACTCGGAGCCTGCTGACCTATGGTTCTGACTTCCAGAGGACAGCAGTGAACCCCTTGGGCAGTCTGAGCTTCCTGTTGCTGGGACAGGAAGTACTCAAGTAGAAACAGGGTTACTGTTTGTTGGGGGTGCTGTGGGGTGGACTCAGACATTGGCTAGGAATTGGTGAAGATAGGAGCCTAGGTCCCTTGTGTGGTTCAGATGGGAAACAAGCCCAGGGCAGGATGGACCACCGACCTTTCACGTCGGGACCCTGAAGCCTGGTGGGAAATGCCCGAGGCCCTCTGGCCTGGCACCGCCAAGGGCAGAGCCAGGAAGGACGTGACAGGGCCCCCTGTCTGGTTTGTCCCGGGTTTTACCCCAGGCCCTCTTGCACAGTGCCCTCCAATGAGAACCAGCCTCAGGATGGCGCCTGTGCACCCCTGGACATTCACGGTGGGAAGAACAGGCCTCAGTTCAGGTGGAATGGGGACAGCGGGACCCCAAAGGAGCAGGGATTGCCCAAGGCCCTGGCCTCAGCAGCTCAACAGTCCTGGCAGCCGAGCACCCACCCCCTGTACCTTTGGGCGGCGCCTCGGTGGGCTTCTCCTCCTGGGAGTTCCTGCTCATTTCGAACAGGAGCCACTGGTGCATCCAGCTCTCAAAGACCTAATGGGGACAGATGCGGGACTCAGGCTCCCTGTGCATCACCAAGCCCCTTCCCCACCTGGCTTTGCACCTGGGGACAGAAACGTGGTGGCCGGGGATTTAGCTCAGTGACGTGCCTGCCTGGCAAGCATGAGGTTGTGAGTTAAATTCCCGGTACAAAAAAAAAAAATCGTTCACAGAAACATGCAGTGCCAGGTGACCAGGCACACATCTGGGCACCTAAAGTCCAGCTGCAGCTTCGTCCCCCTTAAAGGGCTACGGGTGACTCCTGACACCAAGCAGTCTTCAGTATTCTGCAGGCAAGGCAAGCACCCCACAGCTTCCTGAGAATGATGTCCCAGTCTCCCCTTCTACCCCACTTCCAGCCTTGCCCAAGATAGACATTGCAGAAGAGAAGGGAAACCTGCTGACCTTCCAGTCCAGGCTCTCCATGGTGCTCTTGAGATGTTTCAGGTTCTCAAGGAAGCTCCCCTTCAGCTGCGGGTACACCTTCAGAGGGTCAGACTTCTGCAAAGCAGCAGGGCAAGAAGGAAGGGTTAAAACGAGCTCCCAGACAGGCAAGGTGAAATGTGCAGCCTGCGGCCCACTGGTTTCCTATTCTGGGGAGTGGACCCGAGCAACACCAAGCCTGCACATGGGACCCTGGCCGTCCAGCTATGGTCACAAGGCCCTGGGCTGGGGTGAGGCTCATGGCGCAGAGCAGCTCTACTCCACAGCCCAGTCTTCCACAGACACTTGTTTTCCTCCTCCAGGAAGACTTCTTTACCCACCCCAGCCATCTTGGGTCTTCTGCCTCTTCCCACATGAAGCCACCTGCACTTCCCTTATCCCCTGACCTTGCACATCAGCCGGGGGTTCCCATGAGCTCAGCCGCTGCCCATTGTGGACCAACAGCCTTGCGCCATGCCTGGCACAGAGCAGACTTGCAGTACAGATTTGAGAAGAAAGAAGTATCTTAAGTCACTTCCAAGGTTTCAACCTCAGTTTCCCCATCTCAAGAAAACAGAGTAGGGAGGCTGGACCCCATTGTCACACTGACGGCCACGCTCCTGTTCCTCCGGGGAGCACGCCGAGTCACGGGGAGCTGGCCCCCTGCACTCACCAGGAGCGTGTGCATCACGTGGTCCTGGGTCGTGTTGCCGTACTTGGTGGCGTTCTGCATGGGCTGTGGAAGGAGGAAACGGGGATACCCGCAGTGGCCTTAGAGGAGCGACCCGCAATGTAGCCCGCATCTGGGCCCTGGGTAAGAGCCAAGTCCCACCCCTCAGCAGGGCCACCTCGCCACCTCAGGTGTGCACCCCCACTGGTCACCCCGGCATCAGCTTTCGTGCTGAGGGCTTCACCAACAGCAGTTTTGTGAGTGGAAACAATCCAGATATGACTATCAAGGCAGGAACTGTAAGATGGTAGAAACTGTGGGAGGCACTGTAAACCAAGGGGCTGGGTCTTCCCCTTGCCCCTCCATTCTGGGGTGCCTCTTCCAGAGGTGGGCACTGCTCCTCCCGGCAGTTAGGAGCCCTTGCCAGCTGGCCCTTCCTGATCAGCTGTCCCCCTCCCACATGCTGGGGCTGTCCTTACCCCCTGGCTCAGGATCTCCATGGGCATTGCCCGCATCAACAGCGGGGTGGCCATCCGCATCTGGCTCACCGGCTTGGGAGCTGTGGATGGGAAGTGTGACGTGAGTGTGGTCCCAGGACCCTGGAGGAGGCACCCAGGGAGAAGCAGTGGTACAGGAATGGGGTCTCTGGGATGAGTGACAGTGGGGCCAGGGGCAGGGGAAAGGGGGCACACACCCTTGGGCATCTTCATGCGAAGGTTCTCCAGCTGCAGGTTCTGTGAGGTGACCGTCAGCTTGTCCAGCCGGCCCTGCTGCTGGTACAGGAAGTAGGCGGTGGTGGCCTGGCCAGCCAGGAGCAGAGCCACCAGGACTGAAAAGCCTGTGTACAGGGCTCCACGGCTGCATTTGCTGCCAGGAAAGGTGGAGGGTAGATGAGAGGAGATCTGGGGAGCTGCCCCAGTGTCTGCCTGGGGTCCCTGCCAGCCCCCTACGCTACTCCTCACAGACACACAGGTTAAACCCACATAATAAGCTGGCTATGGAAATGCAGCTTGAAGCACCCCTTCTCCTTCCAACCACTGATGCCCCTAAACTCCTGCCTAGTAGAAATCCTGGAGCAGTCCCTGGGCCAGGGTTAAATGGGAAAGAGCCAGGGCATGGTTCTTTGTCTTTTCTGGAATTCAGTGTCCCACCTGTGCAGAGACAGATCAAGGGGGAGGGGCTCCCCAGTTCCCTTGGCCTTGCAAGTCTTCCTAGCAGCAGGGTTGCCCTCAGGAGGGAGCCGTTTAGGTTTTTTGTTTTGGGTGGGGTTTTTTTGTTTGTTTTTGATTTGGTTTTTTGGTTTTGTCTTTGTTTTTGGTGGCACTGAGGATTGAACCCAAAATCTTCATATTGCACTACATCCCCAGCTTTTCATTTTTATTTTCAGAAAGGGTCTCACTAAGTCACTAAGTTACCCAGGTAGGGCTCAAAATTGCAATCTCCCTGCCTCAGCCTCCTGAAGTGATGGAACTACCACACTCAGTTTTATTTTGTTTTTATTTCTGTTTTTTTGAGACATGATCTCAAGGCTGGCCTTGAACTCACTATGTACCCCTGACTGGCCTCAAACTCAAAGCTATCCTCCTACCTCAGCCTCCCAAGTGCCCATGCATGCACCACCACACCTGGCCTAATTTTGTTTTTTAATTGACAGAAGACATATAAAGCTGGGAGTGCGGGCCTATAATCCCACCGCTTGGGAAGCAGAGGCAGGAAGATTGCCAGCTCAACACCAGCCTGGACTACCTAGCAAGGCCCATCTCAAAAAACAAAAATACGTTTACATTCACCATGTAACAAAGAGGGGGTTTTCATTCCCCTAGAAAGTTCCCCACCCCCACAGTGAAATCAAATTAAGGGAAAAAGGGGAAGTAAATGGGACCAGGACGGCAGAGATTTGGGCTCGTGTGAAAAGGAGAAGTGAGGCACAGACATTTAGGAGTGGGCTGGGGAGCACCGGGCACTGCCAGATGAGAGCAGGGCAGGCCCCCCTCCAGGGACGCGTCTGCCGCACCCTGGGTCTTCTACCGGTTAGTGCACGTGTGCAGTGCACAGTGATGCGCTCATCATGGGGAATTAGCACAGGGCCATAACACACTTCATTCTTTTTGCTGTTGTTGTTACTGGGAATCGAACTCAGGACCACACACTTGCCAGGCAGGCACTGTGTCGCTGAGCTGTATCCCCAGCCACACTTAATTCTTCTTACTTCGCTTTCCCATCCCCCTCGGACTATGTGTCTTGGAGTGAGTCCCCACCAGTGCCTGGACCTCAGTCTCCCCACCTGTCACATGACTACCCCTCACCTCAAGGATTTTAGGATTTGGTTTCTTTTTTGGAACAAGAAGTAGCCACAGAAGTAGCTCCCGGTAAAATCCAGTGGAGGGGACTCGGCCAGCAGGTTAGGTGCCCCGGGGAATTACTCATGCTCTCTGGACTGGCCCTGCGCACACGAGGGATGGCCAGACCCTCAGACCTCAGGGAGCTGGGGCTCTGCGCATGGTTTGGGGGTGCATGCCCACCTTACACTATGGAGGATATAGGGATCACGTCCCAAGACTCCGAGAGCTCCGGGCCTACTCCCTCTCTACCCACCCCTATGGTCGGAGGGACAACTAGGACCCTGCTGCAGTTTTTTTTTTTTTTTTTTTTTTTTTTTTTTTGCGGCACCGGGGATTGAACTCACAGCCTCGCGCCTGCCAGGGCAGGCACTTAAGCCACTGAGCCAAACTCCCGGCCCTGGTTTTTTGAGGCAGGGTCGCACTATGTAGCTCAGGTCGGCCTTGCGCCGCGTTGTAGCCCAAGCCGGCCTCGAACTCACAACGCTCCTCCTACCTCAGCCTCCCGAGTGCTGGGATTAAAGGCGTGCGCCACCACGCCCGGCCCTGCTGCGGTTTAAATGAGTCCCCTCCAAAGCTCAGTGTTGACAACGCAATGAGGCCAGGAGGTGAAGGGGTTTAGGGGCGCTGGTAAGAGTGCTCATCAGATGGAGTTGGCTTGCTCCTGCCCTTCCGCCTTCTCCTCCATGAAAGCCATCACCAGAACTATGGAAAATAAACCTCTGTTCTTCATAAATTACCCAGTGTGTGGTATTCTGGTGTACCAGCACAGACAGACAAAGGCAGACCCCGTTGGAAGCTGTCAGGATGAATCTCCACCCTGCTACCCTGGCAGCCCACAAAGGACTTTTGGGAAACTCCAGGAAACCCTTCTGCCTAGTAACTCATGACGTTACAATCATCACTTCTTTTCATTGGCTCTCTGCTTGCCCTCCGTGCACTCTCGACTAAAATCTAGCAAAAACTAAAACTGTGGGGAAAGGGAGGCCAGACACAGGAGAAACCAAATTTCACTTCTTGGCCTTCCCAAGGAAGGGGTGATGGTAAGTCCACTAGTCTTCAGTGTTGTCCGGATTCAAGCTCTGTCTTCATTATCTCTTACCGGGACAGCCACAACCTCCAGCCCTTCTGCAATCCACACTCAGATCGCCCGCCCTGCCGCCCACCGCGTGAGCACAGAGAACCCTGTCCTTTCCCCTGCGGAACCCCAACTTCTGAGGAGCCCTAAGGAGAGAGAGATTTGTGCTGAAGATGAGCCCACGTAGCCTGGATTGAAATCCTGGGTGGGCCACTCGCTTAGCTCTGGGACCACGCGGGGAGGTTACTTAACCCCTGTGCAGAAGTAAAATTGGGTAAAAGAACCAACTCAAACGTTACATTAAATAAGATAGTGGAGGTAAAACTCTTAAGTTCCCTACCTAGCACATCCGCCAGTGCTCTGTAAATAAGTAACTACAGTTCTCTAGGGAGATAATAGTTAACTTTAGCATCTGACTTCCTTCTTTAGAACTCTTAATTGTTTGTCCCCTGGTTCTGGTAGCGTGCCAATTCTTTTCACGCCCTCTTTTATTTCCTCTTTTGTTCTGCCTCCTTGTGGAATTGAAAGAAAAAAACAAGTAGTTGGTCAAAGTCAAGAGCCAACCAGAACTATCAGGGAGCATGACATAGATGTTGCTAGGCAGAAGTGTTCACGAGAAGCTCTGAATTAGGGTCTGGCCCAGGCCACTTTTAGAAACAGTAACTGAAGTGAAAAACAGTCAAGGCTTTGGCAAGGGAGCCCCCCTTCCTCTGAATCCAGCCCGCCTCGTCTGCAAGTCTGGGTGGCCTGAGCTTGGGGGTCCCACCTCCCCTCCCCACAAATCATGCCTCTAAAAGGGGGCCGGACCACAGAATGAGCTCAGACTGATATCAGACTTGTCCTAGTTCAAGTTCTGTCTCCCACACTCACCACCTAGAGTAAGTTGGGTAAGTTACTTACCAGGATGCGCACCGATTTTCTTTCCTGTAAAAATGGGCCTGACAAATGTACTAAACGTACAGGGCGACTGTGACAATTAAGATTGAGTTTAGCCTTCCGTCAGATGTGTGGCAAATAATCCTGGTAATAATAATGACAAGTACACTGAGGATGGGAACTATTATCGTGGCTAGGATGACCGAGACCCAGAGAGAGGCAGTGATTTATCCAAGGTCCATACATGACAATAGCAGAAATTGGACCAGAATTCAGTCCTCACGGGGGATTCAGTCCTCCTCGCCATGGGACCCCCCACACTTTCACAGGCCACTGCTCTGATAGTCTCTATCCGGTTACCTTGTCCTCTGGGACACAGTGCAGTTCCTCCTAACATTTCTCAGTGACTCTCCCAAGACCCTGTCTACCTGGCAACAGGTGACGTCACATCAAGCTATAGGTCTCCATAGATAACAAAGGGCTTTCTGAGAGACTGGGGGAAGTGGGGACTGGGGGCAGCTGGATTCTAACCCCCTTTGGGGCCTTGGAAGGAGGAAATGTGGGGGAAGCTGTCTGAGGGCTGAGAGAGAGGCCGGGGTTCTTTGGATGTGTATGTGGGCCTCTTGCTGCAAAGGAGCAGGGCACAGACAGGCTGAACCCCCATTACCCCTGAGCCCTCTAGATGTGTAGCTGGACTCCTGGCTATGATGGCCTGCATGCACCTACTGGCTCCCCTCAGTGGACACCTAAGAGCTCTTCAGCCATCTTCTTTAGTCCTGCCACCCCCTCTTGTTTTTCTTTTTCTTTCTTTCTTTTTTTTTTTTCTTTTTAAGACAAGGTCTCACTATGTAGTTCAGGCTGAACTTAAACTCATTCTGTAGCCCAAGCTGGCCTCCAACTCACTGCAGTCCTCCTGCCTCAGCCTCCCTCACTGTACCTGGCCATCCCCACTTTTTGAAATCTGTTTCTCCACTGGGATCCAGAATATTTCCAAAGCTGGTCCAAGTTTTCTAACTAAGATTCATGGCCCAGTCTCAGGGGCTCTGTTGAGCCCCTGAGACTGAATGAAACTAGGAAGGCAATCCAGGGCTGTCTTCTGATTTGCAGAAAGGGGCTGCAAACCCCGGCTCTAAAGGAACCCCTCATTTTATAAGAGGAGGAACCAAAACTCAGAGCGGGTCAGAGACTTGCCTGTGTAGTCACCCAGCAAGGCAGTGTCAGTCAGCCTCAGGCAGCCTCCCTGGACTCCGGGACAGTGCTCCTCCCAGCACCTATAGCAGCCTGTGTGCTCTCCCCTGAGGCCACACATACCCATCCTGGGCTCCGGGGCGCTGGCCCAGCATGGGCAGCTGCTCATGGTTGGAGATGAGGTCGCGCTGGTCTTCCATGGTTCTGGTCTCTGGTCTTCCCCACAGCTCCTGCTGCTGTTGCTGCTGCTGCTGCTGCTGTCACCGCGGCCACCTCCTGTGTGTCTGTGACCCTGAGCCCTCGCTCACCTCTTGAAGTTGGTGCTGGAGAGGAATCTGATTCGTCCACAGAAGGCCACTCCGCCCACTTGGCAGATGTGGAAGTGAAAGCCACGAAGCTGGAAATACCCCACTCAGGCCAAGCTGCCTTTCACGGGCAGGATGAGGAAGGGGAGCTCCCGGGCAGGTAGAAAGGCCAGCGCGATCCCATTGGCTGACCGGGGCCCTCATCACTTGTTTCTGGGCAGACCTTTGGATTCACAGGGCTTTTTGAATGTTTCTGGAAACTGGCTAACGCTGGCTCCCTAGACGGGAAATCACTTTGAAACAGAAATTGCTTTGGTCTCCCCTTCTCCTCATAGAAAAGTGGGTGCAAAAAGGGGCTGTGTGACCCCTGTGAGCTTAGTCAAGTCCTTTTCTCTGGCCTGTTATATCTTCTCAAGATGGAGGAGAAAGGGTAAACTTGGTGTCTCCTCTGTTCCCCTCTGAGAGTCCATGGTGCTGAGACTGGTACTAAAGTCTGACACCACTCATCAAGCCCTCTGAACTTTTTTGTTTTCACCCATGGAAGAGTGTCCTGTTTCTTCCTTCTACAGGTAGGGACACCAAGGCTTGGAGAGGCCATGGTGTTTGAGGAGTCCACATGCGTAGCTGCTCCACTCTTCTGCCTCTCAGTGCTCAAAGTGTGTGGCTCAAATGCAGGAGAGCAGGCCACTGCAGTAGCAAAGCAAGAGGGCTGGGAAAGGGTACCGGGGGAGAGTCGGCTGTGTGGGCGAGGTTTCATACCTCCCACTTATACTTGTACACCGTGGCATAAAAAGAAATACATTGGGACCAGGTAGGGTGGCACATGCCTATAATCCTAACACTATCAGAGGCTGAGGCAGGAGAATCACAAGTCTAAGTCTGGCCTGGGCAAATTAGAGACTGTCCAAACATAAAAAATAAAAAAGAGCTAAGGATGTGGCTCACTGAAAAGGCCATGCGTTTGATCCCTAGTACCAAGAGGTTTGGGTTCCCTGAGTGACCCAGCCCTGGGGAACAGACTCAGGAAAGGGCACCAGCCTGTATGGAAGCCACAGGCTGGAGGAGTTTTCCTTGGGGAGTGTGACCACTGGAGGAAGCTCTCAAATGAAACACAAGCAGGTGACCCTACAGGAAGCCCTCCTTGAAGCGAAGCTTGCTCCTGGCTTACTACCACTGGAAGTGCTAGAAGATCAAGGATCATGAGACAGCTAAACAAAGCCTTCGACATTTAAGAGAGGGAAGAAAATCAAATGGAAAACAACCACCAGGAGGAGATAAATTGCCCTTAATATTATTATTATTATCATCATTATTATTTGGTACCGGGGATCGAACTCACGAACTTGTGCTTGCCAGGTAGTCGCTTATGCCACTGAGCTAAATCCCTGGCCCAATATTAAAACCTAAGAGAGATAAGTGACAATACTGCACCCACAAATCAGGAATAGGATGCACTAGGTGAGATGGTACATTCCTACAATTTCAGCACTCTGGGAGGCTGAGGCAGGAGGAACCCTGCCTGGGCACCTTAGTGATTTAGCAAGGCCCCATCTCAAAATAAATAAAAAAGCGCAGGGATGCCAGGCATGGTGGCACACACCCTTAATCCCAGGACTCGGGAGGCTGAGGTAGGAGGAGCATTATGAGTTTGAGGCTGGCTTGGGCTACAATGCAAGCGCAAGGCTGGCCAGAGCTACATAGCGGGACACTGTCTCAAAAAACTAGGGCCGGGAGTTTGGCTCAGTGGCTTCAGCACCTGTCTGGCAGGCACGAGGTTGTGAGTTTGAACCCTGGTGCCAAAAAAAAAAAAAAGGGCAGGGAATGTAGCTCAGTGTGAAAGGGTTCAATCCTAAGTACTGGGGATGGCGGGGGATGCTATAAAGATACAAGTACCATAGCAGAACAAAAAAAGGAGCTCTTGAAGATTAAAAACATAAGCAGGGTGTGGTGGCGCACACCTTTAATCCCAGTGCTAAGGAGGCTGAGGTAGGAGGAGCGTTGTGAGTCGAGGCCCGCTTGGGCTACAATGTGAGTGCAAGGCTGGCCTGAGCTACATAGTGCGACCTTGCCTCAAAAAGCTAGGCCTGGGAGTTTGACTCAGTGGTGTAAGTGTTTGTCTGGCAGGCGTGAGGCTATGAGTTCGATCCCTGGTGCCGGGAAAAAAAAAAAAAAGATTAAAAACATGAAGGCGAATATTAAACAATCAGTAGGTGAAAGATTTTTTTTTAATCTCCCAGAAAGCAGACCACAAAGGTAAAAAGGGAAAAAAATAAGGCAGGAAGGATAAGAGAATTAAAGACTAGTAAAAGAGAAGTAACAGTCAAATGCCAGAGTTCCAGGAATAGAGAACAGGGAAAATAGAGATGGGAAAAATCACCAGGGAATAACTTAATACAGTTTCTAGAAGTCAAGGTCAAACATTTTCTTTCTTTTCTTTTTTAAAATCCATTTTATTTCAAAGAGAAAAAAAAATTTCAAAACACGTCAATCAGGGGCAACAATGGTACATACATTTCGCATTGTCATCCCCAAATCATTCACCCAGAGCACAAGACATCTGCATTCAGTTGTCAGAACAATACCAACACAATTCTCTTCAATGAACTCAGAGAAATCAGTAGTATAACTATCTTAACTGTCTTTTATCTTATACACATATATATCCATATCCATATCCATACATTGTTTCTTTCAGTTTCTCACACTAGTGGGACAGCACAATGTTTACACATGCATGTCTGATTTATTTCACTTATGAGTATGGTCTCAAGTTGTATCCATTTAGCTATAAAAGTCTCCAGTTTATTCTTATTTATGACTGAGTAGTACTCCATTGTATAAAAATACCACATCTTTTTTTATCCATTCCTCAGTTGATGGGCATTTAGGTTGTTTCCAAGATCTAGCTATTACAAATTGTGCTGCTGTAAATATGGGTGCACATATATCGCTGTGGTATGATGTTTTTAATTCTTTTGGAATGATACCCAGAAGGGAAATAGGAGGATTGAGTGGGACCTCTAGTCCTAGTTTTTTGAGGAATCTCAACACTGATTTCCAGAGTGGTTGCACCAGTCTGTACTCCCACCAACAGTGGAGAAGAATTCCTTTTTCCCTACAGCCCCTCCAGCATTTAAGGTCAAACACTTTCAAACTGAAAGGGACCAGTGAGTAGCAAAGACATTAAAATAATTTTAGCTGGGCATGGTGGCAAAATGTCTGTATCTCAGCACTCAGGAGGGTGAGGCAGGAGGACTGCTGTGAGTTTGAGGCCAGCCTGGGGTACAAAGTGAGTTCAAGCCAGCCTGGAACACATAGTGACACCTTACCTCAAAAAACCAAAATAAATAAAATTTTAAAATAAATAAAAATATTTCATAGCAAGGCACATCAGTGTGAAATTTCAGAAAAATAAAGACTAAGAGAAGATTCTGTAAATTTTCAGAAAGAAAAAACAAGATAGACATAAAGAATCAGCAACTGAAATGACTTTAGACATCTTAAGAGCAACACTGGACCAATGCCTTTAAAGTCTAATTTTTACCAGCTGTTCCTCAGACAAAGGACTAATATCTGGAATATATAAACCTGGCAGGCACAAGGTTGAGTTTGATCCCTGGTACAAAAAACAAAAAACAAAACAAAACAAAAAAAAAGAATTAAAAAAAA
>RJWM01037345.1:0-17496 GCA_004363535.1 Dasyprocta punctata
TCAAGAAGTAGAAACTATCCCAAATCTCTAAGTAGTAGGGCATTTGAATTGTGGTGATTTGAGTAACAGTTTGAATGTGAATTTTAAATCACACATTGAGATATTCTGATGACCAATAATCAACCTATTGTAAGAGTTTGGAAGGAAGTTAAATTATATTGGGACCAAGTAGTAGAAGCAAGAAGTTCTGAAATGAGTATAAATGTAGAAGATAATCTGCATAAATAAATTGATTTAATAACTGAACATCTTGGCATTAAAACAAAAAAAGCATTTGCAAATGCCAAAGAAGTCTGAAATAAAGCAATATTAAAAATGAATCCAAGTAAAACAATTGTTCTTCAAGTAGCTAGGTAAATGAAGTCCATCTGTTTTCTTCTTACTTACGTTGTCTGGAGATTGTGCTCAGTTAAGCTTCTACCAGTCTTTCACTTGCTTTTATATCTGAACTGTTTATATTTTGTTGTAAAGAATTACATGTTATTCAGAAAAATAGCATTTTGAGAAGTCATCAGACATACGGATGATTTAAACACAGAGGAGAACGTCATCTAAATTGCCTACAAGTTTTGAAAATTACAAATTTAAGTGCCAATCAGCAGATGGTTTAAATTAATTTTCTGTTGTGAATAAATTATGCAAATCTTATCAATTATATAATTACAAGCACCAATAAGAATGGGAGTTGTGTTTTATGCTTGTATATGTTTAACGGACTGTTAATGTTCTCTTCAATAATGTTTAACCTATAGTAGTTTTACAGAAAAAGCCTTGAATGACTTACATATGTTCCTCTCAGATAGTAATATATATTATTTCAGTAATGAAATGTTGTAAAATGAGCTTTATATTCTTTTTGATTAAAAGGAACTAATTTTAAATGTATGATTATTTCAGAGAATACAAATTGAACACCATTGAAGGTTTTAAACTAAAGGTTTTCTCATCTTTCACTTTTTCTATTTAATTTTCAGAAGAACTGCCTTTATATTTTCTTACAGCTGCAGTTGACACTACTGACTGAAAAAATGTCTAGATATTTCTCTTTTTATAATATATCTACTTCCATTTCCATATTTAAATTAAATCTTAGGGATTTCTTTCTGTCTTTTTTTGGTATATGATTGAACTGAAAGTTCAAACAAGTGATTCACTGTCAAGGAATAGGTTACTGGTTTATTAATATTTTAACATTTTCCTTAGGCAAACATTAAAGGTATTGCCATTAAACAAAGGATTGAGGAATAAACTGCTACTGATACGAGAAATATCATTGTAATCTGGGCAATAACATTACTTTCAGGATATTTTAGCAAAAATATTTATTACTTATCTCACTAGATCTTCTAATTTAACAGTAATCATAGATTATTAAGCTCTCTTCAAAATAGACATATTTCATTTGAAATTTAAAGATCTTGGAAATTCCTATTAAAGGATATTACTATTGTAAAGAACATTCCTTATGGTAATCTAGTGAGCACACAGTTGTATTTTTGAAAAATTAAATGGTAATTAAAATAAGATCTGTTTGAACTGAGGCACTATCATAAATCTTATTCTTATAGCTGACTTGATTATTTAACGTATTTATCTAAAAGAGTTGAAAACTATGCATGTATTTCTGATATTAACTATATAAGCTCTGTACACAGAATGTTCACCTGGTATCGAAATAGTAAATCAGTAAAATGTATGCATTGTGTTAAAGTGTATTTGCCTTGTCCCAGATAATTTGATTGTTTTAGGAGTATTCATGAAGATCAATTTTTTTCTTGGGAAAAATGAAAAATTTTGCTCCATGTATATGCACAACCTGCTGTTTGATAGTAAGAGATAAAGAGCAGAGAAGTGCTGCAAGACAGATTACTACCTATCAATGAAGAACGGGAGGGGAAGCTCTCAAACATTTCTTACAAAACTCCTTATTTTGTCCTCTCTTAATTTCTGCTTTATTAGCGTATTATTTATGTGAGCTTGCCCAGGTTAATTATACTTTTCATGCCTCTGTTTTTCTATGTGTTTAACAGGATTATTAGTACTACCTATGAATTTGAAAAATATTTAAAAGAATTAAATGAAATGATATCTATAAATCACTTAAGTTTTAAGAGAGACTATTTCTCTCGATAAACAAGCAACTATCAGAAAAGTCAATCCCATTTATAATAGTATAAGAAAGAATACATTATTTCAGAATCAAGTTGATCAAGAAGATGCAAATATACATATTAAAAACTGTAAAATATTGATAAAAGAAATTCTAGAAAAACAAAGAAATAGAAACATACCATGCATTTATGTATGGAGCGATTGATATTCTAAAATAATCTGTCCCTCCTGAAGCAGTCTATAGATTCAGGTAATTTCTATCAAAATTCCATGGGTGTTTTTTGTGGAAAAACAATGTTAAAAGTTCCTGGAACCATGAAAAATTGCAAGTAGCCAAAGCAACCCTAAGAAGAACAAAGCTTGAAGTGTCAATTAAGATTAACATGTGTTATTGAAGTGTCAAGTGACAATATCAAGTAGGTCATAGAATACATATTTTGCTTTTTGGAGCAATTTTTAGGTTGATGATAAGTTGAATACATAAGTGGTATTTAAGGCAGTAAGACAAACTAAATTTGCTAAGAGAGCCAGTCTAGTTTAATAAGATAGAGAAGGCAAGAAGGGATTTCATGTTGTGACAGACAAACTGTATAGTTACTTTAGAATGTTCTCCGTGGTGGTACAGAAAGAATAATTAGAAAGTTTTTAGTCCTCATTTTATATCTATAACATATAAGTCAGAAAATAGACATTGGTAAACTTTCTCCTGAGACCATTTGGCAAGTATTTTATGAATTACACTTCTGACCAAATTCTGAATCAATTATTTCTTGATACAGTACTCCAAACTTTAGTGGTTTTTTTTTTTAAAGTAGACATTTGTTATTTTGCAGTTTCTGCAGGTCAGATTTAGCTTAGCCCTATAATTCAAGTTATCACCCAAGGCTGCAATTAAAATTCCATTGAAGCTTAAGTTTTCACGTGAAGGTTCAACTCAGCAAGAATCTTCCCGTTTCCTACAAGTGACTATCCTCAGGATGAATTTCCTTGAAGGTGGCTGAACCGAGGGCCAGGTTTTTTTCTCTGCTCATTTGTTAGAGGTGGTCATCCTCAGTTTCGTGTTGTGGAAGCTTCTCCTGATTGTTTGATCAGAGCAATCACTTGGGAAGCACATAGAAGGGTGTGTGTGTGTGTGTGTGTGTGTGTGTGTGTGTTATAGGTTTCTATAATCTAATCCAGGGAGTGTTATCTCACACCTTACCATATTTGGTTCATTAGAAGCCAATAAGTAGTCCCAGACTATATTCAAAGAAGAGGTTGAGCAGGGAATGAATATTAAGAAACAGTTTCATTGAGGGAACAAACCTTGAGGTACCTACCATACAACCCATATGGCTAAATGGAGCATAAACGTTTCTAAATATTCTTATAAGTTTAAATTCATTTCCTGAGCTGGTTAACATACTCCTAGAAAGATTATCTTTTCTTTCCCTAGACTGTTTACTTGATTCGTGACACTGCAATTAAGAGTCATAATCTTTTTATGCTATTTAACTCTCTGTTATTAAGTATTGGTCAGCACAGGACTTCCAAGATCTTACTTATGAAAAAGAACTTCTGGTTCATGACAACTTTTTCTTATGAGTTTCATGAAGAACTTTTTAATGTATTTTTTATAAACGGTGATTTGTCATTGAAGGATTTGGTCACTTTTGAAATAAATGGACATATGTGTATGAATTCACACAAAGGAAAGTAGAAAATTATCTGAAGTTGTTGGCGAAACATAAGATAATCCGTTGCAGTCATTTAGCAAAAACCATTTTTTCACTATTTCTCAGGCCATAAATATAACATACATTCACACATGCCTCTTTCTCACAAGAATTTTTAAAACTGATGAATTTAGACTACTCTAAACAATAGACTTTGCCAATAAAATCTCTATTTTTCAAATGCAGAGTCCTGAAAAATCAATTTAGTTTTATAGCATTGCTTTTATTTTTCTCTGATCTAAACATTCTCTTCTCTCTCATTTCAATTTGTCGCTTTCCTGCCGCCCCAGTGTTTCACATTCCCACTGCCAACAGCTAGGATAATCCCCTCCCACCCCAACATCTGGTTTCTGCCACCAAACTTTACTTCTATGTAATAGCCAAATACAGATGCTAGTCTAATGATCTCTAATTACCAGGTCTGGTATGCATTTGCATCTCAGTTGGTGACAGATTGGAGGAAAATTTGAATAAAATACCTACATTTATATAATGATTTTCATCATGTCTGTTTTACTCAAAAGGCTTTAGAACTCTACTATAAAGATAGCTACCATCATTTCACCACTGTAGTTGCTAAACACTGAATAGTGGTGGAACTAGTAACATTGGTCCATAAGAACATAAGGTAGGCAATTTAAAAATCATCAATAAATTGTAATTTAAATGTATAACTTAATTATAAAAATTACACTGGAAGGTAATTGCAGATTCATAAAGCTTAAACTTCCATTACTTTGACAATACAGTTGGGAGAAGTTACATTGCCATGCATTTATCTGAAGTGAGAGTGTTCCTTACAGAAAGAACATTGTAGACAATGATATATTTCTAAACATATGAATTATGTATGCTTTAACAATATCTAAAAAGGTCATTTTACTTTCTCTATGCTTCTTAAAAATAAACTTTGAGAAATGGTATGCTGTATATTATTCTAAATACAAATAGTTATAGATCTAAAAAATGATATGATTAGAGGATAATATTCATCCTTGAGGAATTGTTCAAGACAAATGATATTTTTAATATCCTTAGGAATAATGGGTCCATGTTCACTACAATAAAACAATGCAGTATAGTAAAGAATGTATAAGTTATATAGTGGATATTCTAAATGTACTGTTATCAACAGTAAGAAAAAGCAAATTTGTTAATATATGATCTGTTTCTTTTTAAAACAGGGTCTTTCTATTTCTACAAGATAGTTATAAACACAATTTATGTAACTGGCAAATTATATTATATTATATTATATTATATTATATTGTCTTTTTGAGACAGGGTCTCACTATGCAGTTCAGACTGGCATTGAACTCACTTTGTAGCCCAGGCTGGCCTCAAACTTGCAGCAATCCTTCGACCTCAGTCTCCCAAGTGCTGGGATCATAGGCATACACCGTCAAATCCAGCCAGAATTTAGTAATTTTATAAGAAAATTTTTCAAGCAGCCTCTAAGTTTAGATTTCTAACTGCTTGACTGCATCACTGTCCCAGAAATGAAACAGTTCTCCAAAATGTGCTCTTACTTTTCTTAAACATATCTAAGCTACTTCATGTTGAAATATGTGAAAATTTAGAATACATCACTGTAAACACTTTCATTCTTTCTTTTTCATATATGTTACCCATTGTTTACGTTGCCAAATTGTTTTTCTAACTTTTCTTTATTCTTTTTTTTTCTAAGGGATATATCTGAATATTTAAGACCATAAATTTTGAAACCAGGTAACATGTATATTTTTCTTGGCTCTAATCATAATAATCATATATATATATATATATTTTTTTTTAATTTGGGTGAGTTACTTAAATTCCTTGAGCCTCTTAATTTTAATATTGAAAACACTTTAAAAATATATTTGACATAGGGCTGCCACTTAATAATAAATGAAATATTTAAACTAGAACAGAGATTGATATGTGGTGTCTTAGTTATTTCCCTGTTGCTGAGACAAAATACTCAGCATCCCCCAAAGTTAAAGGAAGAAAGGTTCATTGTAGCTTACAGTCTGCAGTTAGCTGGCTCCACGGCAGAGTGGCATGACAGAGAAGCATTATGGAGGAGAAACAGTACATGGCAAGCAGAGGACAGCAAAGCAGTAAGTAGTGAAATAGAAAAGCAGCAAGGGATAACTTCAGCCTTCTTTCTGTCCCTTATATTATATCCAGGGTACCTGCCCTTGTAGCACTCACACCAAGGGTGAGCACCCTTAATCCCAGCATCTTACTGTGAATTAAATCCAGCATCACACACTCTAGACTCAGCCACCTCTGAAAAGCCCCAGTTAAGGCTGCATGAAGCTTAAGAGTCATCTAAATAAAAACCAAAACATTCCACTCGGGGCCCCTAAAAGACTCAGGAGCATTGCTTTATGAAAAAGACATTTATTCCATCTCCAAGGTTTACCAAAATCCTAACAGTTTCAGCATTGCTGAAAAGCCCAAGTTTAAAATCTCTTTTGAGATTTAAGGGGCAAACTTTTAATCTTGAGAGCACTTAAAAAATATATTTGACATAGTGTCTGTACAAATGACAAGAAAGTTAAACAGTTCCAACATACAATGGCACAAGATAAACATTCCCATTCCAAATAGGGATATAGAAAGCGAGTACAAAATCCAGCTGGTGAAACATTAATCCTACAGATCTATTTCCAGCATCCGAGGAACAAGATGTGAACCCCAAAGGGCTTGGGTGGTTCTGCCCCTGTGGCACTGCCTGGGGTTTCTCTTCTCATGGCTTCTCTCTTGGCTTGGCATTGCTCACTCCTTGCAGCTATCCTCAAATGATCCATGTTCCTGGCATCTCCAACCTTCTGGGGCCTTCACTGTACATTTAGCTTTACAAACTGCTCTCTCAGGAGCACACTGCTTGGGTTCCCAGATCTTTTTCTAAAATCTGGGTGGAAGCCTTCCTGACCTCACAACTCCTACATTCTTCATACATCTAAAACCAGCACCACATAGATGTCACCAGTGCCTGCCAGCAGTCAGGCTTCCTTCTCTCTTGACTGTGGAAGTTGAATGCTTGCATCACTGAGCACTCTGAACCCAACCCTGGGAAACAAGTTCTGTGCACCACCACCACCATTCTGGAACATGGTGTTCTAGGGCTTCCTTCTTTAAGCAAATACTTTCACCTTTGCAGTTCTGATACTGCAGAAGCTGGAGTCCTGTTGTTTCTTATGATGTCCTCAGGCCATCTTTTCCACTGTTCTATTCTTTCTCCTCAACCAAGTTCTCCTCTACTCTATCTTTGCAGTTGGCAGCTTTACTGGTTCCAATACTTCCTTTCTGGCCAAAGTCACAAAGTTTTAAATCATTGTACTAGACTCTTTGCTTTTAATTTTTAACATTGTTATGGTTAAAAGCTGCCAACAGTAGCTATGCCACTACTTCAGCATTAAACTGCCTTAAAATTTATTCTGCAAGACTAATTAATTTGTGGCTCCTAATTGCAGTCTTGGGCAAGTTTCTGGACATGAGAGAAATGCAGACAGACTTTCCACCAAGCGATAACACACATCATCTAGAGTCTAACATCCAAGGTAGTCCTTCTCAGCAGAAACTTCCCAAGTCTGGTCTTTACGATCAACATTTTTATCAGCATTCTGGTCTTTTCAGCTTTGACCAGAATCTCCCATCAAGTATAGATCAAGGTATTCTAGGGCTGCTTCTTTATCTGGCATCGCCAAGCCTTTACAAACTAGTCTCACTAGCCAATTCCAAAGGTTTCCGAAACACATGGTCATGTACAGTCACAGTAATGACCCCATTGCTCTAGTAACAAAATCTGTGTCATTCATTGCTTATGAGTAAAACAGATTTAATGCAAAATTTATAAGCATATATGAATTTACAATATTGATTTACAATGACCACTAAGAGTGACAGGTGTGGAAGATTACAAAAGGTCTGTCTGTGAACTGGAGAGCCAAAGAATCCAGTCGAAGGCCTGCAGCTCAGTGTAGAGTCCTGTGTGTTTCTGTATCTGGAGCCCAAATGTTCTGACATGGAAGACTGAAGAGTGTGTGCTGGAGGCTGAAGAGCCTGCAAAGGAAGCCTTAAGAGTCTCTGCTGGGAGCCAGGTGATGATGCCCGCAGTGAAAGTGAAGACTGGAGCTTCTCTGAAGAAACAGAAGTGATCCTTACTTCTTTGCTTGCCTTTTGTACCGCTCAGATGACAAGTCACCTCAGGGTGGTTCTTCTGTCTTCAGTGAACCCCTTCAGTCAGACTGAACTATGACGATCCAATTTTGTTGGGCATTTCTTACTCAGATTGACATAGTCAGTTAGCTGTCACATATGGTAAGTAGGCAATAAATGGTAGCTACTGTGAAGATGATGATGATGCCAGGGAAGGGGAAGATAGTGATGACACCAACACAGAGGAAGAAAGTCTTTTCCAGTACAAGCAGAAAGTATTTCAGAAAAAAGAGAGCTTGAGACCATGAATAGAAAGCAATGTTTATATTACCTGGATGCTTAACTAAATACTAAATGGATGCTAGATCTTGATTAGTGTGAGGCTCTGAGTATGTGAATATCTACTGAACTATGCTTAAGATTAATATGTTTTTTACACTCATGTACATTCTATGCATAAAATAAAATTTAGCAAATGTATTATTGATTTTAGTGCTTTGTAGACCTCTGAATACAGTGCTAGAGATATCCTTATAAGTTTGATTCTAAAAAAAGACATTCATTTTAAGTTCTGAAACTCATATGCATGGCTAGGACTTCTCTTAATCTCTAAAGGTCCTATTGTTAAGTTAAAAACAATGAATATCTGTTGTTTAACATAGCAAATTATAACTTTATTACTATGTGTTCATCATGAGATTAATTGTGGTCCCTTTTTATTCCTCCTTGACTCTCTTGGGTGAACTTATTTGACATCTTACTATACGTTTGACTGACTGTTACCTCTAATCAATAATTTCTGGAAGTTAGATTTTATTACATGGTGAGTTCTGGCATCAAAACAAAGCAAGACAGTTATTTTGCATCCTTTGTCCTGAAGTTGACTGAGAGACATTACAGAATATTGATCAACAGCATGAAATGTGGATTCAGGTTTCTATAATAAAAGTAGCAGAATTTTGCATAATGCCTACCATGTGCAAACCACCAATCATCCACTCTTTATAACAAACTTATAGAATATTCAAATTCTCATTCAGCTAGGATGTCATCCTCACTTCAAACACTAATGCACTGACAGAGGACATGCTCTAACTTTTCAGAGCAAAGATAACATACTATCTTAGTCTCCTGCTCAGTTTAGGTCCTTTTATCTATGATTTAGTCAGATACACAGAAGCATTCAGAGAGACAGATTTCTATAAATCAAAACTTCTACTTATGGAGGAAACTGTAAGAGTTGAACGTGAAGTCAACTGAGTAGAAATTCAGAAAGGAAAGGTGACGTGAAATGGGGCAAGTAAGGTCAAACTGGAACCCATAAGAAAAATTCTTGACAGTAAACTGGAATGTACATATTCAGTTGATACCTGCAGTGACCTCTCAGTACTCCAGTCCTGAGTACTGTAGTTGATTTACTGAATAAATGGGTGCCTGACAGCATGCTGCTGCACACATACTTGACTGGGGGTACAGAGAAGCTAAAGGAGACTCCTGAGAGTTGTAGAGTAGTAACCATCCCAAACTCAAACATAGGTCAATATAATTAGACAGAGGACCAGTCACTATTTACATGGTCTGAAAGGGTACTTAGCTCCGTATATAATTTCAGAGTGTAAAAATGACTGGCTTCATTACCACAAGATTGCATCCTATTTATTTATTTTTTCTTTGAGGTCGACTCTCTCCCAAAATCAACAGAGAGACTAACAGAGATAACCCATAGAACGTCTTTGTGAGGATGAGGGTGATTAGTGAGTGGAGAGTCCTTAGTACAGTGCTTGACATGGAGTGAACATCTCAGTGATTATTAAACTATTTGGAAAAAGGTAATAAGCCAGAAAGGTAGCTTTACAAAATTAAAATATACTGCAGTTTCAAATAAAGGCAGTATTCATCTTCGAAAAGCTATTCCTTTGGAAGAAGTCCTTTAGAAATCTTTAGTTTCAGAAGGTAAATGCTGCTGGTCAGTTTCTGGGTGAGAATAACAAAACAAAAAATGATTATAATTTTGTTGTACTTATAAAATAAAGGAAATATTTAATCTCTGTGGAGAATCTATGTTGAGAATGGAGACCATAGAATATGAAAAAGTGTTATTCTAGGAAAGTATAAAGTCCAGAGGAATATATATAAAGAAAAATACCCTGAACCAGTGAAATTCTGAGAAACATCATAAGCTAATGCTCAATTTGAAGTATTTTTTATCATGTATTATCTAAACATCAATAAAATTCCACAATATATGCAATATTAGCCTTTTAGAGGAAATAAAAGGAGAAATACTTTTCTACCACAGGCTGAAATGGTTTACCAACAATGAAGAAATCATGAGACAGTTAAAAGCCAGGTGTGATGACAAAGAAGACGGAGGCAGGCAAGTCCTGGTGAAAAATAATTGCTAATGATAGTTCAGGGTGTCTACACTGTAGGATGCATGTGTTCCTGTTTTTTTTTTTTTTTTTGTTGTTGTTGTTGTTCTTGGGGTGACTGTTTTTCTATGCTTTTGTTACTATCAACTCGGACTTGCAGTGGACATTGTAGTGTGCGCGTGAGTTTTCCTCTTTAGGACTGAGAGTCCCTTTTGTCAGGCATTCATATCTCACAGGACAGTCCTTTTCTCAAAATTTGTCCTCAGAAGAAAGGAGTTGATTCACCTAGCCCATGTTTCATTTTAAAGAAAATGTGCATTCGGTGACTCATTCTCATCTTGAATTGACTGGTGAGACCATTTTAGACCAATTGTTTCCTTTGAATCTGAAAAACCATTTGTAGATGTTGCTTCAGAGTTTCACTTTCTAACGAGCACTGTAGTGAGGTCCTTTTCCACTGAGCTTCCTTTTCCTAGGTTCCTACCTCAAAGTCTTCTCCCTGGATCTGAGGGGGTAAAAGCAGGGCTCACAGAACAGCTGACACAGAGAAGTAGGGAACAGAGGATTAGGAACTGAGGATAGAGACCAGTGATTGAACTTGACATCCTCATAATCATCAACAACAGCAAAACCATTGCATTCTTTTTCATGAGCCCAGTTTAGAGGAATCCATTTTGTATTAAAGTACAAAAAAATTTGATCACCAGGGCCAAAAGGCTCCTTTCTACACAAAGAATGAATTCAGCGTATATTTTATAAAGCCTCAATAATTTCCAAGTGCTATGAAAATATCTGGTAGTATTTATTAGTAGTAGCTAACACTCATAGTTTGTATCATTTACTAATTTAATGTTTTAAACATGTAATCTTAAATATTGTCATGTCCTCAAACTCTTCCTTGCTGACTAGGAAGAATAATGACTGAAGTAACCAAGCATACGGTGTATTAAGGGTAATAGTATTGGTGAATTATTCCACAAGCCCAGAGCTCTGGATGTCTCAGGGCAGAGCCCATTCTACTTTGGAAGATTCTTACATTAGAGACCAATAAGCTATGATACCATTTGCATCACTGAACGTTTATGTTTCATTGTAATGGCAGCTTAATAATATTTACCTTCATCTGCTATTCATCACCAGTAGGTGGTAAAACTAGGATGAGAACTTGAGTTTATTTGTGCAAAAAAGCCTGATATTCATAAACTTATGCCGTAGTTCTCCAGCTTTTGCAAGCTACAGAGAGAAGTTTTTTTAGAGGAGAGCCTCTTCCTCCTTGACTCATGACTGATAGGATTAAAAAGAATGAAAAAATATATTTTAAGGACAGCAAAGATAGTTGAAAATTCTAGATGACCTACTTTGCTCCTTTCAACAGGTAAGGCATTTAAGTGGAGCTGGCAGTGCTGTTTAACTTTTTAAAGCAAGAATAAGAAATGGAAATGGGGTTCAGATACTCAGAGTCTTGAGGCCACTGTGTCTTTTCATTTT
Source organism: Dasyprocta punctata (assembly GCA_004363535.1). Taxonomy (NCBI): domain Eukaryota; kingdom Metazoa; phylum Chordata; class Mammalia; order Rodentia; family Dasyproctidae; genus Dasyprocta; species Dasyprocta punctata. The sequence goes on from RJWM01037345.1 coordinate 11,837, forward strand.
GATATGCTTGCAGTGTTTTCCATTATTCTACAATGAGGATCCCCACAATGCAAATGTCATCCCTCTGTAATACATGAGAGACACAGGAAGATGCGTTAGCATTTCTGGTTCACGAGGGGACTAGCGAGGGCCCTCTAGAAGTAACTAACTGCCAAGAAGTGACACTAACTCAGAGTTACTGGGACCTAGGGTCCTTTTTATAAAAACACACACACACATGCGCATGCCCACACACACACACATACACACAGTAGTTAGACTATCAACTGAGTAGGTCTCATCATTTTCATTTCTGACTTATAATTACTCATTTTATGTCTTATATGATAGAAAACTGAAATAGGAGACATTCACGGGGAATGGTAACTTCAGAGAAGAAATATACGTAGAGGGAATATGTCAGACAGATATAAAGGCACAGTCAGGCAAAATTTGACACACACACAGAAGAAGAAGACGATATGAGAAATTCAGATTTATGTTTTACTTCTAAATTGTTGCAAATAACAAGATTTCTAACATGTCTTTTTCTGTCCAACTCCACATGTTTCAAGGATTCTTGATAACATGTGTGTTCTGTTTCTTGCACACAATGTATTAGTGGAATTATTTAATTTGCAGTGAGTTTTGGTTTCCTCTTAATTTGACCTTCATTTTCTTATTTTATTCCTTGTATTCAAGTTCTAATTTTTCCATATTAAAATTAAAAATGAGGAGAACTCTGTTATTGCATACTTGATAGTTTTTGTATACTGTCTAAATTTGCAGCTTAATATGTGTTTTTAAGCAGACCATGGTGGTGCACACCTGTAATCTTAATAACCTAGAAGACTGATGGAGGATTGTGAGTTCGAACCCAGTCTGGGGAACTTCATGACTCAGACTATGTATCAAATTAAAAAACTGAAAGAAAAGGCTGGTCATGCAGTTCAGTGTAAAGTTCATGGATTCAACTCATAGTACTGCTAAGGGAGAAAGAGTGTTTTTAAAAGGGAAAAAGTGAGATTTCTAGATATGATAACATGTGTCAAATCCAATTACTAGTCAGTTGCTGTGATAGCTTTTTACTCCATATTCTATAAGTTATCAATTATTTACTACTTGATACTGATTAATGCATGAAACCGTTTTGTTGATTTTTTACTCTTTTAGAAAATTGAAATATTTAAGACAAATAGTTTTTCTCATCTAGACTTTTAAAATAACAAACCATCCATTGTTATTCAAGCATCCACTTTATTATTCACAAAAACATTCCCATGATGGCATAGTTTTCTTGCTAATATGTCTGTGCTGCTAAACCACACAGACACTGTTTTAGCATACTCTGTTTCTCTGTCAGAAGCACACATATGTATTATTTCCAAGATTTGTCACTGAACACTCATAGTTATTAATGAAGAAGATAATATTGGGCATATACATTACCTGTTGCAGAAAGAATTTTATGTCAGTATCATTTATTTAATAGAAACAAAATGTAATATTACTAATTAGTTAATGCTGAGGATACTATCCTTTGGTATAAATGAAGAGCTTACTATTAATGAAAAGAAAGTACTTGCACATCTGCTATGAATCAGTTATTCAGTGTAATATAGAAAGTTCGTGGAAATACAGTATTTCTACAGCTATGTTTAGTAAGATCACGGAGATGCATGATTCTTTATTTTATAAAACTATACCCTTATGAATATTGAGCTATTATGCTCCTGGTATATTTTTCCATAACACTGAAATAAAAGCTTCAATTTAGACTTTTGTAAAAACTGTAAAATTGTCTGTAAATCAATTTTCAATTATTTTATAGCATATCAACAAAGTATGTTCTCTTAAATATTTAGTTTCAGTCAATAGTGACTCCACATTCTTCCAGCTGCTCCAGAATAAAACAAAATCTTCAGCCTCTATGTTGCCTATGTCACTCCTTTACTGCCTCAGTCAAAGCTGTAAGTTTATGTCTATTTTGATGATCACATGATGTAGCATCCTTGACTAGATGGTGAGTTCTGTAAGATAAAAACCAACGCCTTTTTAGACGCATGGTTTAGCGTGACATTTCCAACAGAGTGGAGCATACAACAGGAATAGTTAGCTAATACACTACCCTGATAATTTATCATACAATTTCACTTTTTGGCATTTTGTATCCTCTTATAAGAAGAATAAAATGACTAAACCAATCTGAAGTGTATTGCATACCAACACCTACAAGAGTATTTAAGAAAAATCATCTTCCCTCTATATGATGAATAAAAACACCATGCCCTGGTGTGACTAAGAAAAACTGCATTCTATAATTCCAGCCTAGCTATCTAGCTGGGTTTTATTCCCTTTGGCAAGTAACTGAGATATATTGGATAACTGTTTTTGCAATTAAAACTACAGAGGATGGAATAGATTGCTAATTCTCACATCAAGCACTGGGATCTCTCTCTCTCTCTCTCTCTCTTTCTCTCTCTCTCTCTCTCTCTCTCTCTCTCTCTCTCTCTCTCTCTCTCTCTCTCTCTCAGCAGTGATTCTTAGGAAGCAAAGCACCTGAATGGGCAGGCTTTGAACGCTTCCCTTGAACTAGAATAATCCCATCCTTTCCTGATTTATCTTTGAAATATTCCGATGGTATGTAGAAACACTTCTGAAATGAATTTTTCTAGGCTCCAAAAATGAATAGAAATGATCTAAAGCCCATTTTCATCACCTCAAGTGATAATTATGATAAACCTAACACAGTAGAATTTTATACTTTTCTTTAACTTCCTGCTTTAACAACAACAATAATTGAACATTTGCAATGGAAACGTACACTGAAAATTTATGTGAGTATTATATGAACTCTACTAAAGTGTAAAAACCATTGTGAAAAGAATATTAGAACTGTATTTTTTAAATGGAAAGGGAGGGTGTAGAACTGAAAAACTCTAAGGAAAGAAATGACAAAAAAACATCGCATTCCTCCTAACCTCATTCATTTGACACTCATTCTGAAAGAAATATAAAGGTTAACAAGTGATTATATATCATTTATACATAATCCAGGCATACATATTCATGTTTTGTTCTTACTTACTATTCAGCATTTCTTGGTAGTATTCCTTAAATTCATCACAGCATCAGGATTTGAAGTCATTCTGATGTCTAAAAATATGCAGTTTGTGCCTCATTAATGTATAGAAGAAGCTCTGTTTTCCAACGTAGAGGCAAAAGAAGAGGCAGGACCCAGGGTCTGCATGCTAACGGGAATGCATATGGTTCTCTTGGTGAAGATGAAAGTTTCCCTTGGGTGCGGGAGCAATATTTTACAGCTCTAAAGTCAAAAAATTCTATTTGTGGTGTTTTAGCTGAGAAAGTTCGTAAAGCATACATATGCAAAGAAAATCAACCAAAAAACAAAGTACACATCCTCTTCTTTCTGATTACAAATAATATTAACATAGTCAACTTTAATAATTGTGATACCTCATTTATCTGAGTAGAAAAAAATGGAAATAATTGTTGAAATTTGTCTTCTGTTCAGCCCTGATACTGTATGGTGCTAACTTAATTGAGAAGAAGTGGAAGTGGTCCTTCATCTTCTGTGTTATTTTGACAGTTCCTAACATTGTAAACTGTGTAAGTGCAAAAGATTAGAAGCCTACAATGTCATATTCATTACTGGATGAAAGGACATAGATGTTCTGTTTCCCTCTAGTACAAACTGAATGAAATTACCTTTGAGGTCAAAAAACTATAGTACAGAAAGCCACTGAAGAAAGTCTTGCCAGGTAATAATATCAAGTATGTTCACCAGATTGGGAACATAATTCAGTGGAATAAAATATATTTAGCACATAGGAGACCTTGTTTCAATCTCCAGCACCAAAATTTAAGAAGATCACTTGGATATTCATGGAATCAATGTTGAGGAAACTAAAGCATAAAAACCAGAATGTATATATACACAAGATAGATTACTGTGCTATTAATCTCTGTTCTTCAAAAAGGACATCAAAAAGTACTTTCATTGTTTGAGTATTTTTCATGCCTATATCGTGTAATCTGAACTACTTTGATGATGACAGTGCACAATATATTAGCCAGTGTTAATTTTTCATTATTTTGTTTTGAAGTTCTGTATCACCATTTTTATTCTTGTTCGTTTGTTTAAAAAAAAAAAAAAAAAAAAAAAAAAAAAAAACAGCATGAGGTCGAGAGTAGAGCCTTGGATTTCCAAACATGAAAGATAAGTTTAACTGCCAAAAGTATGTTCTTGAGAATTTAACCTCTGTTAGTCCCTGTCATCAGTAGTAAATAGAGACATGACCTCAAACTCCTATTTTTGAAGGGAGATTGCTTGTGTCGAGGCAGATAAGTTTCTGAAACATTATTTATTGGCACATAAAACGTTTTTGTTTCCTAAGTCTGCACTCGATGTTGGGATCTAATGGTAAGATCACATAGAATTCTAGTTTTAACAGTTTGAGTTCTGAAAGAAGTAGATTTTAAATGATAATAATAAGGATCAATATATCACAGTTTTTAGAATTGACATAGGATATTCATAGAGAAGTCCAGGGAAAGGGGATGGATAACATTTGATATTTTGTTGATATGAAGAGAAACAAGATGGTCAAAAGGAAGATTTTTAATTACTAGGGACAGTAACAGAACACAGGTAGAGTAATGAAGAGAGATTTTCTAGGCTGGTTTTAGTTTAAATCTGATAAACTAGTAAAAGGTAACTTGCACGGTTTAGAAAAGTAGAGAATCAGTGAGTATTCAAATGAAGAAGGAGGAGCACAAGGCCAAGATAAGGCTCTAAGGCAGGAAAATATTAGTGACTTCTCCAGACAAAGAGAAAGTCTGTGTAATTAGGGTATTGTGTTGGTCAGCTTTCTGTTACTATGACGAATACCTGAGACAAATCCACTTCCAGGAGAAGTTTATTGTAGCTTAAGGTTTTGAAGGTTCCAGTCCATGATGAATCAATTACCCTTGCTGCTTCGACTTGTGGTGAAGCAACATAGATTGGCACAGAGCTTGTGGTAGAACAAAACCATTCACTTCATATCTTGAATGAAAGAAATGAAGAAGAAGGCGCTGGAGCTCCAATATCCCCTTCAAGTGTACACTCGCATATGACTGCTTAATGGTTCTGCCTTCTCCCCATAATGCCACATTCTGGAGAACAAAGCCTTTAATGCATGTGCTTTTGGGAGACAAATACCCAAATCCTAGCAGCTATGCACAGAGCCAGTAGAATATGAAGAGTGGTCCAGGACTGTAGATTATGCCTTCATTTATTAAATTAAGAGTGGAGATCATAATAGGCCTCTATCAAAACAATTGCTTTGTCAGAATACAGTTGAATAAATTATTCTGGGAATGCATGTTAGGTGACAAGGATTGTTGCATGAGACCTGACAGAATTTGATTGCAGGAGTTCCTTCTGAGACATGGTGGTAGAGGAGTCTGAACTAGTGGGAAAAAAGGCAAGGAGTTGCTGAAAGTAAAAAGTTATGCTTTTTCGGTCAACTCTACTCTTCCAAATCCCGAAGGGCACAAATTATGGTATTTGTGATTATGTGTATATATATATATATATATATATATATATATATATATTCATGCCAAACCTATCACGTTGTGACTTGATTTTGCCAGTTACATCATTTGCTTAAGAG
>RJWM01037346.1:0-17503 GCA_004363535.1 Dasyprocta punctata
GAGATTTTGCTTGTAGTATTATTCTTTCTGACTTCCTGGAGGCCTTCCTGTCTGAAAGTATAACTTTGGTGTTCTGTCCTTTTACCTGAACTCACTCTATTTCACATTCTAGAGGTACAGCCCCAGAAACGTGGCCCTGTGCAGATGCCCTGCTCGCAGGCAGACACTGGCCCTACAGACTCACACCTGCCATTGCAAAGCCCAAAGCCTTCCCTGCTGGAAGATGGTGCTAACACCATGTCAGACTTCAAGCAGAGAGCACTCAAAGTGTTTAAATTCACCTCCTTTTGTCCCATAGGTAATGATAAACACACTGAATTTTTGAGGAATTTTTAAATGTGTTTGGTCCAGGATTTAAATGTAAAAAGTACTTTACTTAGTCATAGTTTGCAAAGAAGAGCTGGTGAAGTGCCCAAGTAAAACCATTCTTTACAGGTGGGAGACTGGGAAGACAACTACTGAGATGTCCACTTGGATTTATGCATCTTCTCTCTTTTCCTTTTGTGAATAAAACTGTTCAGTCTCGGGAGTTTGATATGTATTCCTGAATGCTTGTTCCCATCTCACCAGACATTTCCAGGCTTTTATTTATTTATTTATTTATTTATTTTCCATGTCAGTAGAGTCTGAGCAAACCTCTGGCACTAACCATCCTGGCAGGATCCCATGCTTTGGTACCTTTTCCTTTCCCATATCTTAGTGTGTTTTGTTTGTGTTTCTTTTTCTCTCCCCGCCCCTCCCCAGGCCCACGTGCAGCTTCATCTGGGTGAGGCTGCCCTACTTCATTTTGCGGGTGTGGAACACATTTGGTTTGGAGACACCATATCCTAGAAGAGCAAAGGTTTAGGCTGGTTGGCTTGTTTTCTAAATTATAGAAGAATGAGCAAAGCGTGTTGCAGAGCAGACCAGCTTGAGTAACTTGTGTTTGTTCTGAAATGGAGAGCTCTGTTGGCACATGGCAGAGCAATTAAATGTTTTGAGACTGCTATTCTCTTGATTCAGGGAGCTTGTTTGGACACCAGAGTTTTATTTTTGTTCCAGCCAAAATTCACAAGTATCCAGATCAGTTGCCCACCTTGTGTCTGAAGTCTTCATGGCATGAGGCAAGCTGTATCCATTTCTTTATCTGCGTTTGAAAGGGGACAGGCCGCAAAACTGTAGACACATTATGGACAATGTATATATTTTGAATGACTGATTTGATCTTTTTTTTTTTTTTTTTTTTTTTTTTTTGCAAACCCAGTACCTTGTACATGATAGGCAAGCACTCTTCCACTGAACCACAACCTGGCCCTTGGTCTTTAAAATATTACTTGACTTTAATTTTAAGAATTTAGAAAAGTACAAGAAAAATAGAAAGCGTACTATTGGGTGATAAGAGGGACTCCAGGAGGTATCATTTTCCATTGTGAATCAGTTAGTGATCACGAGAGCAGCACTACAGAAAGGGCAAGTGTCTTGGTTACTTTTTGCTCATTGCCGAGACAAAATACCTGATGCCCAAAGTTAGGGAAGGAAAGGTTTATTCTTACAGTTTCTCGGGAGTTTCAGTCCATAAAGTGGGCTCCAAGGCAGCATGGGATGACGGGGCTACAGTTCATGGCGGCTGCAAGCCGCAACCCACACTGGTGAGAGAGAGGGCGGAAGCCGGGAAGCAAGCAAGAGGAAGACCCGCCTTCCCTTATACTGTATCTCAGCTCCACCCCTGGGTGGCTGTAGCAGTCACGTCATTAATCCTGGTGCTAGACAACAAACTGATCACAAGCATCAGACTCAGCCCCATCAAAAGTATGAGGACTTGGGGGTACATAGCATATCCTATACAGCAAGGTGCAGCATAGTGTGGCTGTTCAGCCGCTTCCCTAGTGCTCCTGCTCACAGGTCATCTTCCTTCCTTCTTACTCTGGTCCTCAAATGGCTGCAGCCTGTCTGTCTGTTTTCCAGGCCCCGCCGTGGGAGAAATGCTGCAGCATGTGATCCCCACCCTCAGGGCCTGTCTGCAGACCCCAAGAGACCCCCATATGTGCCTGAAGCTTTTCTCCATCCTCTCCAGCCTGCTGCTGCGGTCCAAGGACACCATCGATTCCCAGGGGTAGGCGATCCTTATGTTTGGCAAAGCAAGCCCTGCTAGGTGCTGAGCAGGGCTCCCCAACTTACCCTCACACTACTGGGTAGAACCTCCTCTTCGATATACTGTAATGGGCAGCCCTCTCCACACACACACACACACACACCATGCTGGATAAAGGCCCCCTCCTCCCTCCAATGTCTGTGCTGGGCAGGGCTCCCTCTTCTGAGGTCACAGGTGGGAGGTTGAGGGCCTCTCTGAGTATCTCTGTGGCCTAAATCTTGCCACAGTCTGTCCCCATGGTAGACAGCACGATCAGAAGAGTAGTGCATTGCAGAGAAACATTGAAACAGTAAATCAGAATCATTTTAGTGTGGTCATTAAAATTCCATTGAGGATTTGAAAAAAATAAAAAATTAAATACAATAGCTTTAAAAAGTAAATAAAATTCCATTGAATGAAAAAGTTTTAGGCAACATTAACTATTAATGGTTTATATATTAGCTGTTTTCACTTTTAAAAGCCTTCTGGTACCTTTCAAACCTAACAAAGAACTGATTGAATTGCCATTGATAGTTAAAGCAGTACAGATAGTCTTATATTATCTGAAAGAACTTTTTGGTACTGTTAAAACACTAAGGCCTGCAATTTTACTGCTTCGAAGTGAGGAAAAAGGAACAAAGAGCATGGAAGAGAAGAACAAGCCTGTGGGAGGGGAAACAGCTGTCAGAGTGCCCTGGGCCAGGCCGGAGGAGGGAGGTGACCTGTGTGCCAGGCTGTGGGTAGTTTAGAGAATCAAAGACTGCCCTAGGAAGAGGCCCCAGCAGCTCTCAGGCCACCATTTTTCCTCTATTAAATCAGCAGAATGCCCAAAGTCACCCAGAGTCCCAGCCCAAAAGGAAGAGGTGGGGACAGGTGGTAGGGCCCAGCTTTCAGGATACAGACCTGGCCGCTCAGGCTCCATCGGCACCTGGGAACCCTCCTCTTCTAGGAAACAGGTCCGTGGAAGAAGATGAGGCCAACAGACTATAGTTTCCCATGCAAATAATTTGGTCATTTAAACTTTAATTGCAGCCTTTATCTCTTCTCCGCTGTTGGGCCTCTAGCCAGCTCATCAGGAAATTCTGTTTCCTGCTTGTCTAGAAACTTCAAGGCCAGAAGGGATCGTAAAAAGGTACTAATACAAGCCTTGACAGTAGCCCTGAGCCGGCACATGCACGTGCTGGTGATGCACGAAGCAGTGCGGCTGCAGAGACAGCAACTGCTCCCCTCACGCTCCGCCCAAGCTCTGGGTCCAGCCCAGTGCTGCTGCTGGGCTTAGCCGCAGCCCCAGAGCCATACAATTAAAGGCTTCTTACGGGAAGAAATTAGCACCATGAAAAGTAGGTTATTCAAATAAAAGTTATTTAAGTGAAATAATTAGGTATTTTTGTGAACAGGAAAGATATAAAAAATAACATCGTTTGGTTTGATTTGGGGGACTTAGATAATGGTAGAATCATCAAGTGTGTAGCCGACAGTCCCCTCTGGACAGGGACACTGAAGTGGGGCATTTGGGTCAGGATTCCCTTTCCAGAGAAGAAAGTACATACACTGCAAGCCCAATACAGTGGCACCAAGTGGTGTCCTCTGCCGGCCGCTCCTGGCTTGTAGTCACCAGCTGCTTCTCGCCGGCCTGGTAGAGGCAGGGCTTCTCCTCGAAGCACCATCCGGGCTTTCTGTTGGTCAAGCTATAGAGGGAGGTTGTCGTGTTTGTCCATCCTTTTTGCAGCCCTGCTCCTGACAGCCTCTTACTGTTGCTAGAACCTGTGCTGAGACATCCCAAAGAAGCAGAGAGGCACAGGGGAGGAGCCCTTGCCAGCCTGCTGCCTTGGCTCTGTTCCTCATTGCCAGTGAAAACTGGGGCCCCCTAGGCAACCAGAGTCAGGTTTTTATTGGTGATGTGTTTGATCTTGTGAGCTGTGGCTCACTGTGGTCAGTCTCTCAGCAGAGTGATGGCCCCAGTGGTGGTGGGAAGGGACCCAGTGCTCAGAAGGGACCTGTGGGTTGTGTCTCCCTGGCATGGCCTGCATTAGCGGGTCCTGCCATGCATCTTCTGTGCAAGGAGAACACCTTCATTGAATGTATTTGTCTTTTTCTCAGTGTCCTCGTGTTACTGGTATGGATGGCAGTTCTTACTTGCACTCAAAGCAGCCTTAACAGTGGGGCTGCAGCCCATTTTTGAAAGGTCACGTCATGGTCCAGTGCTGGGGCATGCACTTCCAGCCACTTTTCCAGGCCTCTTTACATGAACCCCTCTGAGATGGGCTCAAGGTTAGGTCATCTCAAGGTGCCCTCTTGTGGATCACTGCAGAACATGTCTACACTTTGCTTAAACATTAAAATACCTCCAGCCAGAGGTCGATGCAAGCCTGTAATCTCAGCACTTGAGAGGCTGAGGCAGGAGGGTTGCCATAAGTCCAAGACCAGCCCTAGGCTCCATAGTGAGTTCAAGGCAAGCCTGAACTACATCCTGTGACCTTATATGGGAAACAACTAAACAAACACATTGAGAACCTGAATCTGTGCATCATGCTGGCCCAAATTAACTTTCTAAATTTGCTTATCCATCATGACCCTGAAATGCTCATGCTGGGAGCAAACAGGGGGGCTCTGCTGAAGAGCATCCACGTGGGCAGCATGCAGAAGCAGCCGACTACTGGCTCATTGCCAGCGGGTCGCATGGGGTGGTCTTCAGTGCTGTTCTGGGATCGCACCCAAGCAGGTGAAGGTCTGCAGGCGCAGAGGGGCCACTGGGAAATGCTAAGGCTCGTTTGTGCCATTTCAGCAGGTTTCAGGATGCAAGTGCAATGCTGAGGAGGGTGCATGGGCTTGGGGGTTCTCATGCTATTTTGCCTTATTGGTGCTGAGGACATGTCGAAACTGTTGGTTCCCCTCAAAATGAAGCCACGTGAACTGTTTTGGGAGCTTCTTACTTCCATGAAGAATTACCCCACATCCCCACATACCCAAAGCTGAGTGGGCCCACAGCTGCTCTCCTTGCCAAGGTGGAAGGTCACATATTCACAGGGACTTGTTGGGCCTGTGTTGTAAGGTGCACGATGACAGGCCTGAGTCTGCTGGGCTGCAGGTCAGGGACACGCAGGCCTCCTCCATGGAGCCCACTGGCAATAAAGAAAAAGGCTAAAACTACAGTCTCAGGCCATATTCTGGAGAACCTGGATCTAACACTGATCCAAGGAGATGCCAGCAGGGACCTGCAGAAGTGCAACCCTGTGCCAGCTGTTTCTCTCTGATGAGGCTGGGCCAGATGGCCATCTCCCTCTTCCCACCTGAAATACAGCCATGGCCACCACAGGCTGTATTTCTGTTCCCCAGGAACAGAAGATGTTCCTATTGGTGTCACTTTTAGTTTTTCCCATCTACTCTTCCCCCAAGCCCAAACCAAGATGCTGCCTCCAGAGTGAGTCTCTGCCCTTGCTCACCACGGTCTCCTGTGTTGGCTCCAGGCAGTTTTGTGTCTACCTCGACACAGTGGTAAAGGACATCCTGATGCCCAATCTGCAGTGGCGAGCAGGGAAGACAGCTGCAGCCATCCGCACTGCCGCCGTGTCCTGCTTGTGGGCACTCACCAGTGGCGACATCCTGTCTGTCAAGCAGGTAAGGGAACTCTGCCACATCCTGGGCATCCAGGGCTTGGATAGACCTGTGGCTGGGAGCATGCAGGCCATGGAGGGAAGTAGACAGGCCTGTCCCTGGTTGGGTAGGAGGAGTAGGGGAGAAGGCAGAGGTCTGGCTGCCAGTCAATATTATAGGTTTTGTCTCCTTGGATAAATTGGGGGCCTAGCAAGGATTGAACCTGCTATCCTGTGTTTACCTTTTTTTGAGGGAGAGTCTCACTATGTAGTCCAGGCTGGCTTCAGACTCCTGAGTGCTGGATTATAAGTTTGTACCACCATGTCCAGCCCTTAGGTTTACATATTGAATATTCTTTATAAGCCTAAGAATTTAACCATAGGATCTACCAAGGAGGCCAGGTCTCTGCCTTCTGCATTGCTGCTTCTTGTATCCAGCCAGTGCAGGGAATCAGAAAGCAATGGAAACAGCTTCTGCCTTGAGCTTGTGCATTATCAATTGCACAGCAGCTGGGGTTGCCTTTCAGCCAGGTCCTGCGGTGTGTGAGTGCCCCCTCCTGGCCCATGGAAGGGTTGCTGCTCCAAAGTGCTCTTGAACACCCACAGTGTACGGTCATAGGAGGCAGGACTGGGCCTTCTAGGGGATGGGGAATCATGGGTTACTAGAAATCCATAGACCAAGTTAAACAAAAATTATTCAAACTATCTAAAGATCCAGATTCTAGCGTACTTTATACAACTTTGACAGTATCATTTCAGATCACACTGTGCTCGTGTCAGCTGGGCTCCTCTTTCCAGGCTGTCAGAGCAGAGCTGCCGGCACCATCTCACACACACTTATGGTTCCAGGTGCAGGATGTGCAGGATGCATTGCTGCCACGGGTCCTGGCCACCCTGGAAGAGGACGTGCAGACCACCCGGCTGATCTCCTGTCGTATTATTAACATATTTTTAAAGACCTCTGGTGATGTTATGGACCCAGATAAATTCATCAAGGTTTATCCTGGTAGGACATTTTTGTTCATCAAGCCATGTGTATATGTTTATATTTGAGTGACTTCTTTTACAGCAAAAACCAGAAAACATTGTTTTGTCTTATGGTCATGTTAGCACTACAAGTCCAAAAATAGCAATAACAGTTAAAACATTAAACAAATAGCAGAACCCAGGGTGAATGCTGTGGACCAAAGCCCCACTCCACAGCAGCCTGAAGGGAGACAGGGACCCCCACTCAGTGGGGGAGCGTGACCAGACCCTGGTGTAAAAATAGGGTCTGGGGTGAGACTTCTGTGCCTGGCCTGCTGGAGCAGGTGCCTGCCGTGCAGCTGAGAACTGGGAGAGGGAGGGAGGTCTCAGCCCTCACTGCCCAGTGTCCTCTGTTTTGGAACCTGAGCATCACACAAACCCTAGACAGAGACAAGGCCAGGAGTAGGAGGAGATGAGGCATCAGTTAGAAGCCACCAAGAAAACAAGTACTGTCTTGGTTACTTTTTGCTCGTTGCCGAGACAAAATACCTGACACCCAAAATTAGGGAAGGAAAGGTTTATTCTTACAGTTTCTCGGGAGTTTCAGTCCATACTTAAGTTGGCTCCAAGACAGTGTGGCGTGGCGGGGCTGCAGATCCTGGCAGCCGTGAACAGCAAGCGCGCTGGCGAGAGAGCAGGCGGAAGCACGGAAGTGCAAGAGAAAGACCTGCCTTCCCTTACACTGTATCTCAGCTCCACCCCGGGCGGGTGTAGCAGTCACGTCATCAATCCTGGCACTAGACAACAAACTGGTAACAAACCAATAACTCAGCCCCATCAAAATTATATGAGGACTTGGGGGTACATAGCATATCACCCAATACAAGTACTGAGCTGAGTAGTGAATGCAGAGAAGGAAAATCAGTCGCTCAGGTGAGCTTGGGAATATAGCTGCCTGAAAACATAAAGAAACCCCAGCACCCTAAAAGGGGGCAGATGAATGAACCAAGCACAGCAACTCCGGAGAGGAAGGAAGCAATACGCGACATTCTCTTTAGACCTCAAAAAGTGAAAAATAACTTCCATTTAAATAAGCTGAGAAACCAAGTAAAAAACAGGAATAGAGAACAGACAAGTGGACATGAGAAGAGCCAACTGGGTGTTGTAGAAAGATGCCTGCTGGTGATGCAGCAGTGACAGGCACTGGCCTGAGGAGAAGAGTTGCCCACGGGACACATCTGGTGAGGCAGAAGGCAGGACCTGCACATGGGCCTGTTCATCTCATGAAACTGGAAGTAACTACCTGCCGAGTTTCCCACGGATGGGTTTCGTGATTCCTGGAAGGAAACAGCTCTGGAATTTACAGTGCGGTGGGCTATATAAATCTAAACATGGTTAAAGGCTGAAATTAGCGAATTGAAGGGCTTCACTTCTCTATAAAGCAGCTCCTCCAAAGAAGATAAAATGTAGAGAAGGTGAGGTGTGAGCAGTGGTAAAGGAGGACAGGGCGGCATTGGAAAGGAGGGAGATACAGAATTACCCAGGACCAAAGACAGATGTAGACTCTCACATGCAAAGTGTGGAACAAGGCTGAGCAGGAAACTTCCTCCCAAAGAAACCTCAAGTCCAGGCCTAGGTGGATTTAGGGGTCTTTGGGGGGAGTGGGGATGTTTTTGCAGTCACATTTTTTACCTGCCCACAGTCTCTATGGTTCTGTTTTCAAATGAGTTTGTCCAGAGTGAGTTGTTGGCTGCCAGGGTGAGTTGGGGCATTGTTCACTGTTCACAGTGGAAGCCAGCAAGAAGATGGCACATATTTGGGCATTTAGCTGTAGCTTACAGTGAGTGCAGGTATGGCTATATTCATGACAAAAGAATCCCTCATAGGTTCCTGTGCTTCTTGGTGCCAGTTCTGTGTTCCTGGAAAAGCCATCACAAATGAGCACAGGCACCTCTGGGGCCCCCTGGGACCAACTGTAGTGACAGGGACAGTGGCATGAACCCAGCATGAGGCATCAAACCCAGCACAGTTGCAGCCGCTCGTGAAAGCACCATGGCTGCCACAGGGAAGACTTCAAGCAGCCTTTCTGTCCAGGATTGGAGTCGGCATCATCACCATAAATTAATTCCAGTGGTGGCCTGGATGCCCATTAACCTGGAGGAAAATATCTCGGCACTCTGATGTTAATGAGTTGGCTGACCTTTCGCAAGGTTTGGCTCTGGCTCTGTTCCTTTGTCCCGAGATATGGGTATTGATACTCTTGCCTCAGTGCTGCTGGAGACTTCGATGAGGTCATACATGTGGTGCTCAGAGTGTGGCCCAAGGTGACTCCCCGCTTGATTTGTAGATGTGTATTCTTCATACCTTGTGTAACCAGAGCCCAGCGCCCTTCGGAGCTCATAGGCGTCTGAGTTGATCCAGCAGGTCCTGTTTGTCCCAAAGCCCTGCCCTCTTGGTTGGACTCCCTGAACTTTGGCTGTTTGGGTGGTTTTTTTGTGCCAGTAAGTTAGGAGTGGCTTGCTAAGAGTAGAACACACCCTCCATGGAGGACAGCGGATGAACTCAACCTGTGTGTGTGACTGGGAGCCCTCATGCTAGGCAGGGCAGCCGCCCACCCCTTCACTGCTCAGCTGTTGCCATGCTCATTCATTCTCCGGAGATGCTGGAAGCAGGTGCCAGAGGATTTTTTAAGGCCATGTAGGAAAGCATGAGTTTGATAAAAAGTTTAGCTGGGTGTGGTGGTGCAGCCTGTCATCCCAGCCCTCTGGGAGTCTGAGGCAGGAGGTCACAAGTTTGAGGCCATCCCGAGCAGCTTAGCAACTTAGGGAGACTCTGTCTCAAGAAAAATATTTTTAAAAAGAACTGGGGGCATCGCTCAGTGAGAAGGCCCTGGGTTCAGTCCCTAGTACAGAGAAAGAAATGGAAGACTGTTATGCTGCAGTGGCAGCACAGCCTGTTCACTAGGTCCCACAGAACAGATTGACAGCAACGAGGCTGTCCTGTCCCCCTGGGCTGCTGCTGTTTGGGACGAGGGGTGGCCAGCTCTGGAGCCCTGTGTGTGACTGGCTTCTCAGAGCCAGGGGTCCCTGCCATCTCCCAGGCGAGGGCAGCCAGCACGAGCACCACACCTGTGGGTGCTAGCTGCATGGCAGTCTCCCTCTGAGGCATGGGTCTCCTGCGACTGAGGGCAGTGCTCCTGGGGAATGAGGATTAGATCCATGATCGGGTCTCCATGGGTGAGCTGTCTGCTCCGGAGCCTCTGATGCCTGTCCAATCCCTCTCTCCAGAGCTCCTAAAGCGTCTGGACGATGTCTCCAACGATGTGCGGATGGCCGCTGCCTCTACCCTGCTCACCTGGCTGAGGTGCATCCAGAGTGCTGATGGCAAGTCGTACTATCAAAGCAGCATCCAGTACCTGTACAGGGAGCTCCTTGTTCACCTGGATGACCCCGAGAGTGCCATCCAGGACGCAGTGTTAGGTGAGCTTTCTGTTGTCTTTGACAGCCACACGAGAGGGCCATAAGCTTGGTCCATGCTGGGGGCTGTGGTGATCCCAGGGTGTTTTTTCCTTTGTGGCTCAAGCAGTAACACTTAACTGTGAAACGAATTTTCCAAAACAAAATAATTAGCAAGAAGAGTGACACTTAACTTAATAAATAAAAAATAATAATAGTGGTTACCCCACTACACTGTGAATATCTTTGAGATCAAAGACTGTAGCTTATTAATCTTTGTCAGTTTCACCTAGCATATATCACAGTGCCTAGCACATAATTGGCATGCAGTAAATATTTTTTAGTGAGTACACAAGGATGAAAAATAAAAATGAGTCTAGATGTCAAAAAAATGTGGCACTACTCTTAAATTTATGCTCATCCCTTTAATGTCTAACTTGACAGAAGACAACTGTATTTCTATGTTGTTTTTGCATCTAGACAGTTAGGACGTGTCTTGGTTACTTTTCTCTTTTTGCTGAGACAAAATACCCAACATTTGCAAGTTAAGGCAGAAGGTTTTATTTAGCTCACCATTTGTAGAGGTTTCAATCTGTAAATGACTGACTCCAAGGTAGGTTGGCATAGCAGACAGGCGTCACAGAGGAGAAACAGTTCATGGCAGGCAGAAAGCTAGCTTTCTGGACCTTAGAGGTATATTTCTGCCCCTCTTATATGTTATCTAGGCTCCAGGATTAGGGCAGTGCCAAACTAATCAGTGGACTGATTTAGTAATCACATACCCTTAATCACAGCATCACGTACTCTGGATCCAGCCACTTGTTAAAAGCCTTTGACTGCAAGAGGCTTTGGGGGTCATCTAGACACAAGCCATAACAGGACTTGTGTTTGGTTAAGTAAGTGGAAAAGATGTGGCCCCACTTCTAGTTTCATATGTGGTTGGAGAAGTAGAGGATATTTTTCAAGCCTCTTCCTATAACCATGGTGCTGTTTTGATGCTATGTTTATGCCAGAGTGAATAGGTAGTGCTTTTCCTAGAGGTTTTTGTTGTACAGACTCTGAAATCACATCAGAAACCTTTTATCCTCCTTACATTAAAATCCACTGGTCCAAGCCAAGTATCGTGGTGCACACCTGTAATGTCAGCACTGAAGAGGCTGAGGCCAGAGGATCAAAGGTCTAGCCCAGCCTGGGCTACACAGTGATGTTCATGGAGGAGCCAGCAACTCACCTCCCTGGCTGCTGGCCTTGGCACTTGGCAGCAGCAGGTCCCTTCGTCATGCTTCTGGTGGCCTCAGTGGTCGGTGCTCAGGTGTTCGAGGCCAGGCTGTGATGCCAGTGCCCCGCATCCCACCACCATGCAGATGTGGCCAGGCAGGCTGTGCCCTCAGTGTTATTATGGACAGGCCCCCACCCCTACAAGGGCACTGAGGACCCCCAGAACCCTAGGAGCACACTTTGAGGACCACTGCTTTGGGTCATGGAGTCAGGGTGTCTGGGAATGAGTGACTCACCAGTGACAGACAGACCAGGCATCTGGGCAGTGGTGCTCTTGATAACGGAAAGAAGTTGGGAATTAGAGACTAACTGAAAATGGCTGAAAACAACAATAGTAACGAGTACAGCTTCAGCCGTCACTCCTCAGCAGCACTCATCCCAGCCCAGGCCACGCCCTCACTCCCTCCATACCCTGTCCCAGCTCTGCCTCTGCGTGAGCCGCTGCTGTTCCTGTTGTCCCCTGCCTGAGTCCCACAACCCTGCGCCCCTCAGTCCTGTCCCAGGCGCTCCCTGCACACTCTTGTCATTTCTTCATCTTTAAGAAACAGCAAACCAGACAAAACCTTGGTCCCTTCCCATCTCCTGAGCTCAACAGCAGTCAGTGACTTCCCACTTTCCCTTGGGCAGCACTGGCCAAAGGGGCTGGTCACCTGCGCTGTCCTCCGGCTGCAGAACTTTTGCTCCTGGGCCGCCTCATCTCTGTCTGGAAAGCACCTTCCTATGGACAGATTTCCACTGAGAGCCACAGCTTGGGCTGGGCCCCTACCCTGGCACTCACAAGCATCCAGCTGCCCGGTGGACAAGGCTGAATGTCTGATGGGCATCACAGCCTCACCTCCGGCCCTGTCTGCCCTCCCTGCTCTGTCTCTGAAGCCTCAATGGCTGTCATTTCCCTCCTGACTGAGGTTCCTTTTTCACGCTCTCTGTGGAGCAGGTTTTTGTTTCCTGCCGAATCCACAGGACCTTGGGGTGCAGTAGATGTATAGTGTGTTGAGTGGATCAGCATCAGTGAATGTAAAACCTGTCATTCTCGAAGCTAATTCTTTTTTGTTAATACAAAATGTTTGTCCTTGAAAACTGGACCAAAAAGCCCCAAGCACTAAGGTACATGTGTGTTCTGTTCTAATGTGCTAGTCACTGGTTTGGAAATAAGAGAACACATAATATTTTATAAGCTATTTAAGTGAGTTAACGGAATTTGGCTGTCACTGGAAATAAAAAGCAGCCTAACTCGGGAGACTGAGGTAGGAGGAGCATTGTGAGTTCGAGGCCAGCTTGGGCTACAACACAAGTGCAAGGCCGGCCTGAGCTACATAGTGCAACCCTGCCTCAAAAAACTAGGGCCGGGAGTTTGGCTCAGTGGCTAAAGCACGTGTCTGGCAGGCGTGAGGTTGTGAGTTCAATCCCTGGTGCCATACACACACACACACACAAAAAGGCAGCCTAATTTGCTCCAGTATTTCTTGTCATTTGGGAAGCATAAATGAGAATGGCAAAGGTGTTTGAACCATGTCTGCTTGTAGCATTGTATACGGTGCTATTTAAATCATCTAAAAATGACTCTTATTTCCAGATTTTGTTGGTATTAATTAGGGGAGCATCAGTTATGGTTAAGAATAAGTATTTCAGGTTCAAGCAGACGTGGTGGTATGTGCGTCCCATCTAATGTCAATGCCTGCACATTGAGGTTGCCTTGATTGAACTGGATTTTTAGTTCATCATATGCTGTGTGATGGGAGAGGTGGGGATTCAGAGAGCTGGACTCTCATCTCAGCTTTGCCTCTGACATCTGTCACCTTCAAAGGCCTCAAGCTGTAAGATGAAGTGGTTGAGCTGCATGATTCAATTCCTTTAAGTGCTGAAATAGCGTCTTTTTCTGCAGCCCTGGTTGAATGTATGCGCTTAATTTCCCAGTATGTTTAGGATGGGTATCTGTCACTCCACCCCTCCTGTAAGGATTTTGGGAGGGCAGGACAAATAACTAAATGTGACAGTCACACTTACCTCTAATAAGTACATTTCTGTTAATATTTAAGTCTTTGAAAATTTCAGTGAAACCTTTCAGAAACCTGACTAGATGTAAGTTTTCAGTAACGTTGCATTTTATTTATTTATTTTTAGTAACACTGCATTTTAAAAGAGTCCGCTTGTCCACTTAAAGGTTTCACAGTTACTTAAAATTAGTTTTTAAAGTAAATAGTGTACTGTGGACCAGATAGTAGCTGAAAGAGGAGGACTCTGTAGAATGAGGTGAAGCCCGGAAGGCCGGAGAGGCTAAGACCAAGTCAGTTAGAGAGGGGACACAAAGGTGTCTTGGTTGTACTTTCTCCTTCCTTTGTTTCTTTGGCTCACACACCCACTGCTGTTGGGGCTTGGACACTGTATACACAAAGGATTCCAAAACAGTTCTTTTGTCACCTGCTGTCTAGGTATTTTAAATTCTTTCTATGTCATAAACTTGAGTCCTAACCCACCAGCATTGGGCAACTCAGAGCTAATTTGCACATAACAGTAAGGCTCATTCATTATCAGCTTCCAGCATTTTCAAGATGTTCCACTGTTTTGCAGAGGTGCTCAAAGAGGGCAGCATGCTGTTCCCAGATCTCCTGGTACGCGAGACCGAGGCCGTCGTACATAAGCACCGCTCAGCCACCTACTGTGAGCAGCTCCTGCAGCACGTGCAGGCCACGGCAGCTGCACAGTGACCGTGTGCTGACATCCAGCACCTCTGTGGCCTTGAACCTGCATCCGCAGGGCACCTGTGTCAGCAGCACAAAGACTGCACCCCAGACACCACCTGCCACTCACCCTCCTGACAGCGCTTCTGGCCAGTATCTGAATGACATTGATGAGTGGGTTTTGTATTTTTATGTCTTATTCAGAGAAGCCTCCCAGGGTCTAAAGTTCTGTTGAAGCTAAAACTAAATGTCACCTGCCCCCACACTGTCAGCCAAATCAGCTGATAATTTTATAAAGTTTCTCATGTACTGCTTGGTTCTGTCCTGCTTAAATACCCTCCAAGAAAGTTCTTAACTATTAAAAAAAAAGGGATTAGAAAAAACTTCATCATTCTTTGGGTTCCATCTCAGACCACCAGGAATTTGAAGCCTTGACTGTTACCAGCGAAATCTTACCCATTTCAATACATTGGAACTTGTTACCTGGATATACATGGTTACAGTATTTTTAAGTCGGTAATGCTGACAGTTTTGTGATAGAACATTCAGCTGTCATTCTGGTTGCTCTCTTAGCAGCAATAAAATAAGATTGTATTATATTCTCCAGCACGTTCTATATCTAAGTGCCTAAAAGATTGTAAGGGGGAAATTGCTTCCTTAAGGCAATATTTATATTAACACAGCAGGGAAAGGCTGTTATATTTTTTACTAATCACATATTAACATTTGTGCTCTGATGTTGAGATTTTAATTAAATTATTCAAATTATTTTCTTATCTTTATGACTTTTGATAATTAATTGACTTTTTTGGAAACAACTAATGTTTTCTGAACTTTAGCCTCAGAGTTGCTCCAGCCTCAAGAATTCTGAGCCACGGGCTGAGGCGGTCACTCGGGTGGATAAAGTGTGCGCTCAGCAGGCACAGGCCCTGCAAACTCAGAGCCCCTAGCACAAAATAAAAGGAAGAATTCCAGGCTACATGGGTTCTGTCCACTGTTGCTGGCTGTAATGTTCCCTCTGACCACCAGGTGGCAGGAGGGCCAAACAGGTCAGGCCATCACCAAGGGGTCAGCGTGCCACCTCTAGGGCTTACATTGAGCAGTGTGGGGTGAGGGGGCAGAGGAGGCTAGCCTTGGCAAGGTGCTCCCCTTGCACCATAGCCCAGCTGCCTGTAGCCCCTGGACATCGATGTCACCTCTGCCCCTTCCTCGGCTCTGCTGTCCTAACTGCCCTCAAGCTCTGTCCCTGTCCTCAGTGACTGCGGAGATTCAGGAAGCCCTCAGATAGGGCCTTCCCCAGTGCCCTCCGTCTTTTGTCTCCCCTTCCATTTCCTCAAAGGGCCCTTAAGGCCCATGCACCCAATCCCCACCCCTTCACAGAACCAGTGCTACTGGCGTCTTTACCTGGAAATTTGCTAGAAATTAAGTTAGGCAGCCTCCGCACAGACTCCTCTCTGCCCCAGGTGTGAACACTTAGACACTGTCAGCCTCAGCTGCGTCACAGACCAAAAGTGACCGGCTGAGACCTTGGCTGAGCGGCCGGGCACAGGGGGTTGGCACGGCTGCTGCGATGGTGTGGGAAGGACCAGTGGTGCCTTCTGGTCTCCGTTTGTCTCCAGAGGAGCTACTGAGAGAAGACTGTGCCATGGTCAGCGGGTGTGTTCAGAGAAGGACCCAAACCTGGCCACACCCGAGACGCAGTGTTAATTCTGTGAAATTCCCGTAAATTCATGCAATTCGGTCAGCAAATATTTACAGAGTCTTCTGTGCCAGGCACCAGGTGGTGAAGGAGCAGTGCAGCCCCTGAAGTCGACCTTAACCACGTTACTGAGGTATGGTTTCTAGACTGTAAAATTCTCCTGTTCTAAGTGGACAGTTCAGGGAGTTCTAATAAATTTGTACTTGTCCAGCCATTGCCACAGCTATTTTAGGCCCTTCTATCACCGCACAGCTCCCCTGTACCAATTGCTGGCAATCCTCATTTGCTCTGTAGCCCTAGGAAACTGCTGATCTACTTTTGGCCCCCGTGGTTTCACCTTTTCTAATATTTCATATATACAGGGACTCATGCAATATGTGGCCTCATCTGTCTGCCTTTTTTCTTTTTTTTTTTTTTTTTTTGGTTGGTACCGGGGATCAAACTCACAACCTCGCCACTGAGCCGAACTCCCAGCCCATGTCTGCCTTTTTTCACTGGGCAAAGTTTGTAAGATTGGTGATCCAGCTCAAACTAATTTGTAATTAGAAACCTGACCACCAGTGTGTGATGTTCTTCACTCTCCGCACACCAGGTTCTTCTGCGGAGAACCCTAGGTCCAGAATAATGTTCAGGATATCCAAAGAAAAGGGTTTATCAAAAAGTTTTCTTAGCTGGGTGTGGTGGTACATACCTATAATCCCAGCATTCAGGAGGCTGAGGAAGGAAGATTGTCGAGAGTTTGAGGCTAGCCTGGGCTCCATAAGCGAATTCAAGGCCAGCCTGCTCTACATAGCGAAACCCTCTCCCCCACTCACCCACCCAAAAAAGTTGTCTTGTTGGGAAATGAAAACAAGAAGACATGTACACATGCATTCATAGTGACTTTATTCACATCCCAAACTGGAAATAAGCCAAACATCTATTGACAGTAGTGAACAGACAAGCCATAGTATAGGCACATAACAGAACAACACACTGCAGTCAGAGGGAACAAATGGCTGATACACACTTCGACACGGGTGGTACTCACAGGTGTTAGGCTGGACTGGACAACCCTGATGTAAGAGAACACAGCATATAATTTCTTCAGTGTGGAATTGCAGAACAGGCAAAGCTGTCTGCAGTAACTTTACAATCACAGAATCACTGGTAAGTATAAGCATGGTAAGTAAGAGTTTGGAAAGCAAAGGCTAAGGATGAGTGCCCTGAGTGTGGTGTCTTCTTCTTGTTGTTATTATGTGTGATTTCTTCTTTACCCAAAGGATTCCCTTACAGAGCTAGATCTTCATGATATCTGCTTACTTCCCAGGATTCTCTGAACAGTGCCATCCAGACACGGAGGCATTGCCCATACAGTGCCAGTCAGGAGAAGCAATCGCTGGATGTTACCTAGGGTCATGGGCTGTGAAAACCTTTTCTTTTAAAAGCTTTGAGTCATTTGTAATTTTCAAAGCATTTTCAGAGACCACGAGTGGTGTTTGTATATCATAGAAGGGAGACACTTCAGGCATTGTCCTTTTAACCTCCTCTCACCCAGCCATGTCCTTGGCCTTATACCCTAAGGGTCTGAACCTCTTTCCTGTGACTCTTCCTATAAACACATATGGCTCCAAGAGCTGGCTTGGACACTGAAGCTTGGTATCTGCCCCAGAGACAAAAGCATTTGCTTATTTGTGCTTTGGTGTCTACTCAAGGGTGTTTTGTTTTCCTCTTCTTTTTGCACT
>RJWM01037347.1:0-17398 GCA_004363535.1 Dasyprocta punctata
TAGTCCAGCCAATCCTTTGTTAGAAACGTGGCTGACGTTCTCTTGTTTAGAGTCATTCAAAAGGTGAGCGGGCATCTCCAGTGGCCTGTCGTGTTCTGCATGCGGCTGGTCACATATTAGGTGCTATAAATATTTGTTCGGAGTTTCAAGTTGCCTCAGCTGTTCCCAGCTCATGGCTTTCTCAAAGTCCTTAAACAGGTGACTCTCAGACTTCCAGGGAAAAGAAAAGGGCAAGTGGGTAAGTAATGCTCCCTT
Organism: Dasyprocta punctata; assembly: GCA_004363535.1. Taxonomy (NCBI): domain Eukaryota; kingdom Metazoa; phylum Chordata; class Mammalia; order Rodentia; family Dasyproctidae; genus Dasyprocta; species Dasyprocta punctata. The sequence continues at coordinate 256 of RJWM01037347.1, forward strand.
TCTCTTTGGAAAACTATAAAATGGACAAGAAATGACATAAGTGGCATTGGCCCCCTGGGACATTCTGGGTGCGACATCTGGGCCCTCTTCTTCTCTCCTCAGGTTTTTTCCTATGCTATTCTGCCTTCCATACCTGCACCCTGGGGTGCAGAGGCAACTTAGTAGAATGCAGTGCAGGACAATGAACTCAGTGACATGGGGGAAAAACGACTTCGGGATTGGGTGCCTTCTTTGGTCACCTGCTTATCTCTCTCACTGCTGAAGGCTAATTGCAGTTGATTAGGTCAAAGAAAAGACCTCCACGAAGTACTCTTTGTAACAGTGGTATTAAATTTCAATTGGACATCTTACTAAGCCTTCCTGTGAGTCATGAATTCTGCTCACAAGGTGTCGAGAAAGGTTGAGAATATTCTGTCATTGGCTGCAACTGGCTTTAGATACCAGGTGCTATTTATTGAGGTAGTTACTGAACCGCTGTTCTGTATCAAGCAGCATGCTAAACCCCATGGGGCTCTAGAGAGATAAATTAAACTTAAATCCTGCACACAAATTGGTTATAATATATGAGGGAGAATTAGCACTGATTTTAACATAACTAGAGAGTGATATCTAAGAGCTACAGAGAATTTGGGGAACTCAGGGCAGGGACTACTGTTTTTTTTATATACAGACCCGGGCCAGGTGACATGGCAGTCCATATGCTAGTTTCTGATGGATAAAAAGGACCTGGAGGAGCTACACGCAAGTGTCAGCAGTAACAGACGAGTGTGAGGTCATTAGCCTGCAAATGGCCACGGACTGAAAACTCCAGGGCACTCTGCCCTCACACAAGACAGTCATGGTAGCCAGATGTGGGTGATAACGCACAAGTCCTGCAGCAAAGAAACTCACCTGATGCCTCCAAAGCATGCGACCTCCTGGACGACAGCCCCAGTTCACCACTGCCTCACCCAAAGTTACAGTTCTCAGTGGGCCTGGGCATTTTACGCTACCGCAATCCCCAGGCTCAACAAGTCAATGACGGGTCACTTATAGAACGGATCGGCCGTCCTCGTGACATTAGAACACGCCTGCCCCCCAGCCACAGAGTGAGACAAGTCCTAACCATATTACTTTTTTCCAAGATAGTATCTGTGATCTCCTGCCAAGCAGGAGTTTTTTAAACAACGCCTTAACTTTCAGTTGTGCTACGTGCCCTATAAGGAGGAGACACTGCAGCTGACCTGTTTGCTGGCAATTTCAAGGTGGAGGAACTCCGCTGATCTGTGCAAACCCAGCCAGACCCACAATTCCCCAAAGCGAGAACTTCTGGCAAAGGCTCCGGAGGCCACTGGAGCAAGCGTGCGGAGCACGAATCAGAATGGGCCTCAGCACGTGACGGCTCAGGTCCACAAAGGCAGATGGGGTGGAGGGACCCAGGCAGCAGACATTTCAGGCGTGTTTCCAAAGTACTGTCCTGCTGCGGATCAAAGTTCTGCCCTGTTTTGTTTTGTTTTTATTAACCACACTAAAGGATGCCTCTCCAGGCCAATTTCTTCAAGGGCACTTAAAAGTTATTTGGTGACTTTCTTGTTAAATTTAGAGTTCAGCGTACAAACTTATGGTGCACCAAAAATGACCTCCTCTGAACGACTCTATTTGAACACAAATAGAGCATTGCTTATGGGACCAGAGGATCCACTTACATGCAGCCTGAAGTGTTTTATGTGTACTGTTTCCTTCAACAGCCATGACGGCCAGGGTGCCTGTTACTTATCAAGTAAATATCGCCAACTCAGACGGTGACCCTGTTCTGTTCTTATTTGTTGAAACCATTCAGTCAGAAGAGTTGATGAGGGAAATGCTGTTCCCATATTTCAAAAGCTAGGTGGGTTTTAGACTCCATAGGAAAGATCTTCACAGCTGGGCGTGATGATACATACATGTAATCCCAGTACTCTGGGAAGCTGAGGCGGGAGGATCCCTCCTTAGAGCCCAGCCTGGGCAATTTAATGACACCTTATCTTAAAAATAAAAATAAAAATTTTTAAAAAGGGTTGAGGAAGACTCTGGGTTCAATACCTAGTACCACCATCACTATCTCAAAAAAAAAAAAAAAAAAAAAAAAGAAAGACAAACGAAAAAGAAAGAAAGTAAGTTATTTCCCTTTTGTAGAAATGGCTCTGTCAGCTGGACATGGTGGCACATGCCTGTAATCCCAGCACTCAGGAGGTTGAGGCAGGCGGATTGCTGCAAGTTCAAGACCAGCCTGGGCTACAAAGTGAGTTCAAGGCCAGCCTGAACTGCACAGTGAGATCCTGTTTTAAAAAGACAAAAAGCAAGCAAGCAAGCAAGAAAGAAAGGGCTCTGTCTTTTTCAGTTTCTTCAAAGCCTCTTATGGGAGATAGCTTCCATACGCCCTGGTCATGTATAATTAAGGATGCTAAATGCAATGGGGTGGCCTGGATTGAATGGAAGTACACAAAAAGGACATTAAGGTAGAAAACTGGTAAAATCCAAATAAAGCCTAGAGCTCAGTTCATAATAACATATCAATGCTTATTTCTCAGTTTTGAGGAATGAATCACAGTTAACTAAAAATTAACTTTGGAACAAATGGGGTGAATCTTTGCAAATCTGCAATTATTCCAAAATAAATGTTTACTAAAACTTTACAAGAGGACCTTGTTTTGGAAGGGAACTCACTGGCAGTGCTAGGAGGAGATCTCTAGCAGAAGGCTAATAAGCCAGAGCCACTCTAAGAGGTGGTAGCCTGGTATCTGAGGCCCAGCTTTACACAAAATTGAAAGAATGACTTTAGCCGGGCATGGTGTCACATGCCTGTAATCCCAGGCCTGTGGGAGGCTGAGGCAGGAGAATCTGAAGTTGCAGTTCAGCAATTTAGCAACTTAGCAACTCTGTTTCAAAATAAAAAATAAGAAAAGGGTTGGGAATGTAATTCAGTGCAAATGTCCTCTGTTCAATTTCCAGAGACAGAGAGAGACACAGAGAGAGAGAGAAAGAGAGAGAGAGAGACAGAGAGAAAAAGAGAGAGATACACACATACACACAGAGGCAGATAGAAAGAAAGACAGAGAGAGAGACAGGGAGACCGAGAGATCACACATCAGTCCTCTAGCTTTCTGCGGAATGGACATTTGCACCCGTAAAAGACTATGTCTCTCGAGGGGCATTAGGCAGATCAAATGCAAAGATCCTTCGAAGAATGCCCTGGCAATCCAGAGGCACAAGGAACTCACAGGTGTCCTGGGGGAACTACCAAGCTTGGCAATCAGTCCAAGGGGTGTGACTGCAGCCAGACACACAGCCAGGACGGTCTGCTTACCACTCCGATGGCTCAGGAAAGACCCCACGCGGCGGCACACAGGCACACAGAGGGCCTTCAAAGAGGAATCGGCAGGCAGGGCAGCGGCCGCGGCCCAGGGAATCTTGTGCGGGCATCTTCTGGATGACGGAGCCCGGCGGTGGGGTGCCCCCCGCCTAGAGATGGCAGAGACGGTTTGCAGGCAGACAGAGTGGCCCTCACTGCCGCAAACCCTGGCTTCGCTACTGTCCCTCCACCCTTGCTGTGCCTGGCCCTTCCTGTCGCAGCACATCTGGGCATCCTCCCTCGGCTCCCAGCGCCAATAAATGCCCCCGAGTCCAGCTCCTCGGCGCGCACACAGGCTTCTCCCCATGCGGCAGCTGGCCGGGCTCCTGCCCGCTCCTCCTGACGCCCAGCCCTGCTCTCTGCCCTGCTGTCGCCTGACTGTGTGCCTCGCTGGCTTCGCCTCTTCCCTGAATTCTCTTGCGCAGTTTCCCACTTTCCCACTTTTCCCAATCCCTTCATTTTATGGCCTCCCGCTCCTATGTTCCTTCCCTTCCGTTTTCCGGTTCACAGCAAGGGCCAAGCTTTTAAGGATTCTCCCGCAATGTCCCGCTTCCCCCCAGTTCCAGCTCGTCCCTACTCTGGGCTCCTCTTCCTTCGTCCACAGTTAAACTATTCATCTTATGTTCTGTCTCTCTAACATCCTCCAGTCAGACGGTGGTCTTCTACGGGAAAGTTATGTGTGTGTTCCCCAGTATCCTAATGACAGCCAAATATTCAGCACAAAGCAGGACTCCGGAATAAATGAGTGAAAGAATAAGTGGCCACAACCCTCTGATCCACTCTGGAAGTGCACGTGTGCTGGTAAATGCATGGGAGAGCTTGGTGTCAGAGATAACAATGCTGTTTCCAAGGGAATCACATCTAAACACATTCTGATGAGTAGCAGCAAACTCACACAGTTCAGTAATATTGACAATACATAGGGGACATTTTTCAGAATGACATAATGAGGATGACAACATTTTATAACTAAGTACCACATAATGAAAGGAAATTAATTATTTCACTGCTAAGATAAGTGACTATAAGAACTTGTGGTGGGCCACGGCTATGATGTTCCTAAGATTGTTCTGGAATGTGAAATAACTTCCATGGAACAACCCCACCCTCCATGAGCTGTCTTAGCTCTATTAAATCAGGACAGTTAGAGATAGCTGGCTTCTCTCTTAAATATCTCCAAAAGAAACATTCTGGAACAAAAAGCAAATTTTGTTAGTATCAAGTGTAAAACAGCAGGGAATTTACCTTTCACACAGTAATTCATAAAAGATAGGGCAAATAAAAAGTGCAAATCAATCAATCTGTCTATCTTTCTGGGCATATTTACTCATCAGTTTTTACAAGGAACCCATCTAAAATGGGTAACTTAAGTTTTCAATGTGAATATTAATTCTCCCAAACCAAGGTGTTAAGGCCAAGGGGAGAAGAAAAGCCCCTAATAACTGTTTATCTTATATCCAGAATGCCCTCTCTTTGGCAAGTGCCCAGGAAAATTGATAAAAATCTTACTTTATGCTTTTGCAACTTATAAAATTTATATACTTGAACATCAACTTTCATAGGTTTCTGTTTTGTGCAGCCTGAAGCTAAGAGGGCAGAGTTGAAGAAGTTATAAACAAAAGACTATTTTATACGCTTGTATTTTACATACCTTTATATATGTGTGTGTATTATATAGAATCAACTACTATGTACTAAACTTCGTTGGGATGCTGAGAATATACCAGTAAACAGAATAAAATTCCCAACTTGATAGACTTAGATTCTGGCTTAGGGGGCCTGAAGACTTCTGTAAAGCATTAGGAAGATAAATGTTCCGGCTTTGTGCCTAGGCTCTTATAGAACACTCAGTCCTATCACTGCGATGCAAAAGTGGACACAGACAGTACCCATGGGAAAGAGTGTGGCTGGGTTTCAATAAAACTTTATTGGTAAAAAGAAGCACAGGCCTGATGTGGCCCACAGGCCACAGTTTTGCCAGCTTCTCTGTTGATGAAACTGCTTCTAAATCACTGGAACAAATAGGAGGGTAATAGAATTTATGGTGTTACTGATAGAATTATGGAAATGAGGAGTTGAAAAAGGACGTCCATTTATCTTCATCTTTCTCTTCATGAAGCAGCATCATGGTTGAGGGTGTGAGGTTTGGGACCAGCCTGCCAGGGTTCACATTCTCTTTTGCTTACCATGGGCTGTTTAATTCCCTCCAGGCCTCACTGGTCTCACTGAGAAAGAGAGAATAGCAACACCTATTCCTCGGGAGGTTCTGAGGTAACCCATGGACACATTTATCAGGATGCACGGTGCAGAGGGAATACTTAAATTCTGTATATGCATGAGATTATCGCCAGCAACAACGATGACCACAAAGACGCGGAGGCTGAGCGAGGCGAGGTGATACACAGACAGCCCAACAGCACGGGCTGGTGGGAGCCACAATGGGGAACCAGGGACTGAACCTCCAAAGTCAGAGTCTTGTCTGCAACACTCACTATTCCCCCCAGATCACAGTAAATCACACATAGTCCATGAGTAATAAAAACTCAACCTGTATACCAAGTGCAGCAGGACTCACTCAGTTCCAGGACCCAGAGTTTGAGGGCTGGCTTGTGACGTATAGAGAAACTCTTCAGAGGAACACTTCGGGCCTGTTGTCACCTGTTGTCCATTATAACGTGTCCCTGCTGTCCCACCAATGTGCCCAGTGGTAACACTGCCAGTAGAAATTCCTCAGGGGAAGAAGAAGGCCATTTGGAGGGTAAGTTGTGCAGCAGAGACCTAAGGTGGATGAAAAAACTCAATCCCTCTCTGCACCAGGAAAGCCAAGACTCCAGCAGATTCACTGCAACCAGAAGTCCAGGATGAAGTTCAATGTTTCGGCTTCTTCCGCCTGGTGGTTTGGTCTGGCCACGGACCACCCAAGAAGCCCTTCAGAATCTAACTTTTCATGGTCATCATTTTCAACCTTTTGCTTGTTTCCCTGAAAGATCAAGTTCTCCCCCAAATCCTTTGATGACCACAGTTGTTCAGTGAATTTAATGTAAGTTATTCTCAGGGAAAAAGAAAAACCCAGAGCCAAGGAGAGGCAATGGTTTTATGCCACCACACCCTTTGGAAAGCCCACACATTTCTGCTATTTCAAGTATATCGAGCCACAACAGAATACATGTTTGCTCAAGGAACTCGCAGTTAATTAATTGCTAATGTGATGCTAGAGTATGGAGGATGAATTCTCTGGGGTCAGTGTCCCCCCTGCCACTGAAACGCAGTTTTTCCTGAGGTTGACGCTTTCTGGCATGTGTCATTTGTGGTTTCTTTGAGGAAGTAGGAGGACTAGAAGACACCACACTGTTGGAATCAGTAGAATTGTTTTGATAAATGGTTCTGCTGACTTGAAACATCTGGGTTACACTGGGCCTAAATCTGATTGTAAGATCTTTTTTTCCCAGGCCAAAGACAATGTTCTCTTTGGAAGTCGGGACATCACCACACTGGTGCCTGCTCACATCACTCCTTCAACCATTTTAAAACCAGGATTATCGGATCCAGGCGACGTGGTGGAGTCAGACTTCAGTACACTTGTAACACTGTGTACCCATCTGGTGAAGATCGTCTTTCCTGAAGATTTTCTTTCGCATCTTTTTGGAAGATTTGGAAACAACCACTTCCAGGAAATTTTCCAAGAGAGACAACATCTAGTGCTCCGAGTCCAATTACCCACTCAGTCAATAAACACATAGAGGAAGGCCTCTATGCTGAAGAGTTTTCCAGACATGATGTCATGAGAGCAGGATTCTCTCCCCATGGATGAGTGGGACAGAAACCTAGTCATAAGGTGGCAGGCTAAATGCTATCTCAGAGGGATTTATAATCCTGGTGGCACAGGGGAAGACCTTTGAGAAGGCAGAATGTCTCAAACGAGGTGAGAGCTGCTAAGGAAGGTAAACCAGAAACGACCCACTATGTCCAGCACGTGCAAAACTCACACACACACGTGCTAGAACTTTCCAGGACTTCATCTGGTCTTATTAAAAGCTGAAAGCTCTGTTTTTTTCACCTGCTTCATGGTGGTACATTCATATGCTTCCTACATATCTTACTCTCTTTAGGACCTGGCACAGTGCCTGATATTTTGTAACAATTCAATAATGTTATCAAATGAATGAATAAATGTCTTTATAACTTTTCTTAGTGCATTTTCTCTCCAAGAGATAGCAAATTCTTTGAAGATAGAAACTGGGACTATTTTAATGTGATCTTAAGATAGCTAGATGATTTAGTCAGTGAGAAAAGAAGAAAATAAGGGTTTAGACAAGGGTTGCAAGATAATTCAATGGAAGAAAAATAGTCCTTTCAAAAAACGATTTTAGGACAATTGGCACCTCCATGTAGAAGAATTAAGCTGGTCTCTTACCTTATACCTTATATAAAACCTCAAAAGAATCACAGACTTAAACACAAGAACCAATACTACAAAATTCTTAGACAAAAACATAGGAGAAAATCATTGTGACTTTGGATTAGGCAAAGGCTTCTTCGATACGGTATCAAAAGCACAAGTGCCAAAAGAGAAATGGATAAACTGGACTTCATCAAAACTGAAGACTTTCATACTTCAAAGAACAAAATCTAGAAAGTAAAATGACAATCTACAGAGTGGAAGAATTTATACAGATCCTGTGTCATAAGACGTGTATCAAGAATATGTAAAGAACTAATTGGGCGTAGTGATGTATGCCTGTCATCCTAGAACTCTGGGAGACTGAAGTGATTCTTAAAGAAAGACAGCCCAATTAACAAATGGGAAAAAGATGTAAACACATTTCTTCAAAATGCCAATAACAACATAAAAAGATACTCTTGTAGTCAAAGATTGCAAGGAAAATGATCACATACAGGACACATAATTTACATTATTATTTATAATGGGCACCCCAGGAGTCAAATACAAGGAAAGTGCAGGAAATCTGCCCACAACACTAAAGACATAGAAAACCCAGCTGAGGGCCTGGATCCCACAGCAATGTCCTGCATGAGTACAGCTGAAGACCTAGAGCCCATGACAAGGACTCATGCAAGCCTGTTTCACAGATTTGCGCTGGGAAGGCCCCAAGGTCAGAGGTGGAAGCTAGAAAGTCTATGCCAGTGGGGTGAAGGATCTGTGCCAACAGGCAGAGGGTTCTATATGGGCGCCAGGAAACAATGCTCAAAGTAAGGACCAGGGCTGCCCCAAAGTGAACCACAGCCATTCTCAGTGACAAGGTCCCGCGCTCCTCCAATGATAACAGCCAAGTTCATATCAGGGAAGCCAGCATGACAAGCATCTCCAGGAGAACCAACAGCTCCAAAAGAACTAACACCTTCAAACAACAACACTACTCTTCCTCTCCATGTCTCCTTTTTATGCTGGCAACTGTCCTCAGGTAGGCCATTCACACTCAGCACCATGCTTATACAGCTCAGCTGGTGTTTAAGTTGACCATCAGTTTTCAATCCAACATAGATGCTCAGATTATTAGTAATTATGTAAATAAAAACTATAGAGAGATACCACTTTATATCCAATAGGATTAACTAAATTCCAAATAATGACAAGTATTAGCAAGGAACGTAAAGAAAATAGAACCTTTAGACAGTCCATTGCTGGTGAGATTGTAAACTGTGCAGCCTCTCTGGAAAACAGTTTGGCAGTACCTAAAAAATCAAGTGGAGCTACCACATGATCCAATAATCCCATTCCTAGGTATGTATCAAAATAACTGAGAGGACATATTTATACAAAAATCCATGCATGAACAGTATAGCAACACTATAATAGACAAAAACAACTCAAAGGTCCATCAACTGATGAATGGGTAAACAAAATGTGGTACATCCATTCAATGGACTCCTATGTGGCAATACGAGGGAATGAAGCACTCACACGTTATGACATGAACGAACCTCCAGAAACAGGCTAAGTAAAAGAACCAGTCTCAGAGACACCTATTGTCTGATTTCATTTACATGAACTATCCAGAGTAAGCAAATCCATACAGACAGAAAGTAGATTATCGACTTCTAGGAGCTGGGACAAGGGGAGTATATGGAGTGGCTGCTAATGAATATGTAATTTCCTTTAATGGGTAAAGGAAATATTTTGGAATTCAATGCTGGTGATGACGGCATAGTCTGTGAATATGCCAATGAGCTGTAAACCTGAGAAGGGTAAATTTTATGATACGTGTGCTGTGTTGCTATCATCGCTTTACAATCATGTGAGTGAATGCTACAGAACTAAAAATGTCAGTACCTGGTGTCTGGATCCCTCTTATGCAATGTTAGCCCACAAAGACATTTTTGTGATGCAGCCTCTATCGTCTACCTTACTGCTATCTTTCCATGGTATCTTACTTACATCTTGACCTAGAGTAGAATTCCGTATTTTTTTCTTTTACCATTAATCAGAACTAGGCTGGTTCTTCCTCAATCCAATAAATAACCAAGTTGTTTTAATGAAAATGCCAAAGGGTATTCCAAGGCCTAAAAATTCATGAACAATTTGCCATCACACTCACTGAGCTCCCAAGGCTCAGAGCTTCCGAAGCATAAGAAAATAAATAAATAAATAAATAAAACAAACCCAGCAGCCCAAGCAATGAAAGAGAGATTTCACTTTTATTCCTCGGAATTATGTCTGAATGTATCCATGATTTCTTCTCTTTGCAGATAATGGTAAAATTGCCCAAATCATACACCAGTGGTGCTCTAATGAGACCCGATTTGGATTCATTTCCATTCAAGGCAAACTAAAACATGTAAAATACTCTTGAGTTTGGGCCGGTGAGCTGAGTGGTGAGGTGGTATCAACGTCATAAAAATGTCCCCATGTTAAGGCCGACAGAGGGACTTTGTGCCCACCACGCCTTCTCTAGGGATGCAATGAAAGCTGCAGATTCACCCTAACCTGCTGTGGGTGGCGCAGGTGACTCGGAAGGACAGAAAGTTAAAGATGCATTCCCTCCGCCCATACCCTGTGCACGCCTGGCTGTTCCCCTCGGCAGCCATTGTGAGGTCAGCCTGGACCTCAAAAGCCTTTTCTCCGAAGAAGGCCTCGCATTCCTCTAGCTAGTTGCTCTTTAGCCTTTCTGGCTGACTCTCACTTCCTAGTATTGATCAGGCCCTGTCTGAAAACCTGGACCCTGCAGAAACAGCAGCTCTCGGTGGCCACAAGATCAGAGCGGCCTACTGCGCTTATCCTTCCAGATGAAGTGACTCGTGGGCAGAGGTAAATGTCCTTTTGCCCAACTTGCTGCAGTGGGTTGGTAAGAGGAAAATTTCCTTTAGGCAGCATTTGGAATGAGTGACCTTTGCTGTCACCTTCAGCTTTCATTTTGTCCGTGGGAGCTCCTTGGCTCCCAGCCATCCGGACTGCAGTGCGTCTGCTTCCCGGTACAACCCAGTCCCTTGCTCTCCGGTTCATGTGTGTATGTGAGGGGCGCGGAGCCACCAGGGGCCTTTCTAGCCCTTGGATCCACTGCTACTGAGTCATCTGGCCAGGAGTGCCCAGTTGCTCCTGCCCAAGGTGCTGCATGCCAAGCTTGGCTGGCTTCTTTCTGAGTTAGGAGCTTATATTTCATTCCCCCTAAGTGGCAGCCAGGAACGACTGCCCGAGCCTGTAGGAAGGCAGGTAGAGACGGACAGTGAAGAAGAGTCAAAAGATTCATGGTGCTCAGTCCGCATCTTGGCTTGCTAGCTGTCAGCTGCCGGCTTTGGGAGGTTTCATTTTTATGCCTGTGTCTATTTGTGTCATTGGGGATTGAACCCAGGGCTTTTGCACTGAGCTGCATCCCCAGTCCTGTTTGTTTATTTTGAGATGGGTAAGTTTTTTTTTAACCTCTCTGAACCTCGGTTTGCTCATCAGTAAAGTGGGAACAATAGTCCCTATGTCATGGGACGTAGGGTAAAGTATGTGAGATTATGTACTCAGAGCTTTTAGGATACAGACAGATGGCCAGCGATGCTCAGAAATATTAGCTGTTAGTGCTATTTAATCAAACAAACATCAAAAGGAACAAAGTGACACAGCAAACTCCTAGTTAGATAAAACCTCACTGTCGTGCAACTGCACTGTTTATCTGAGCTGAAGCATTTTCCTAAACAAACCCCCAAAACAAAAGAACAGGAAATGCCTCCAAACAAAAGCAGTTTCAGTGATTAATTATTTAGATTACAGATACAAATTCTGAGGACTCACTTGAAGAGGACAGGAAATGACATCAGCGGTAATCAGATCTACAAGGATATCAATAAAATCTATCTCTGAGTGACAGAATTGAGGTTTAGGGTCGGGGTTCTGGACATTTCTCTATACTAAAAGGAAATGCTTCTAAATGGTATTTAGCAGAAGCAATAACACATGTCCTTTTTACCACTTGCAATTGAAGACAGAAGAGTAAACCTTCCACCTCCGGGCGCCATTTTAGAACACTGCTTCTCTTGAAAACCAACACACAAGCCACCTCCATGTATGTGGGCTTGTCCTTTGCATCTCTGGAAAGCGATCTATGAAGTCTGGTGCATTTTGTGTAGACATGTTTTGAAGAAACACTCTACTCCACCATCCATGGGCCTTTGAGAGGGCTTACATGTAAAATTATTCCTAGATGAAAGTATAAAGAATCTATTTAGCCTCTTCAGACATTGGGATTTTTTTCTTTTGACGAACCACATCTTAGTTTACCCTTTGGTTTCCAGGAATATTTAAGGTTCCACTAACTCCTAGCAACCAGCAGGTCGATATGTTTATAGACATCTATTCTCCATCCCGTACTCTACCTGGTATTGGTCTGACAGCCTTCTCTTCATTCTAACTTATCTGTGGTCTCGATAAAAATGATTCCTAGCAGAATAAACCTACTGCCATTTTAGTGCAGCACAATTCATTAAATTTCAACAAGTTCATTCAATTTGACCTATTTTATTTTATTTTTTAACCAATGTGAGTTTGTGGATTTGTTGTATGACAGCTCAAAGCCTTTGGAAGGGGAGAAAAGATATGAGTAAAACAAAACTAAACAATGGTATGATTTTTATCTCCAGTGAAATTACGGTACAAAAAGATTAAATAGGAAACCAGAAATAGAAAAATCTGCTGATGGGTTCAACTGTTTTCCCTTTATCCTGAGAATATCTATTTCTTCCACTGGGAGACACGGAGTAATCAAGAGATGGAGGGGGGCAGAAAGGGAGGGAAAGGGGAGGAAAAAAAATTAAATTGAAATATATACATGTACCAACTCCCCATGATGACTGTACTCATTTTGGACAGCAAACATGTACTAATAAAATAATGAATAAAAAAGCCCAGGAAACCAATGTTGCCATTTGCCTTCTGATCCAACAGCTTGGCCTCCACCTCTGCACCCCCCATTCGAAGCCCCAGGAGGTCTCCCCTCCCCCACCCTGGAGAAACAGTGGCCAAAAGACACTTAGGCGTCAGAGAGGGAGCAAAGCGCGGCCCTATTCTGCCTCTCTAGGACCTTTAGTGTCACCAGCCGGGCCTCCAGGCAGCTCGTGGGGGCACCATGACCTCTGTGCCCGCTGGGACCCCATGGCCTTCTGAGCCTCATCGCTCCTCTCGAGCGTCAGCATGACTTCCTACCACAGCTGGAAAAGACGTGATGAGATGTCCTGCTTTGGGCCAGGCCATGGCCCCGCCCCCAGTGCCCAGGGCCCGGGCGGCCCTATGCTTGTTCATCCTTAGGACTCCCCTGAAATCCTCTACCCCACACTGAGTGCAGGCTGTCAAAACGCTCAGCAAAGCTCGACACAGCCACGGAGGAAATCAGGACAGAACTCGGACGGTGAGGCTGGACTCTCCAGCTGAGGCACAAAATGACCACTCTGCGACTTCCTCTCATTTTTCATAAACCTCTAGGCTTTCTTTTCTAACCACCATAAACCAAAAAAAAAAAAAACAAAAAAAAAAAAAAAAAAAGAGGAGGGGTAGGGTGGGGAGAGAAAGTGCTAGAAAACAGGATGACTCATTTTCTGAACAATAGTTGCAATAAAAAGTGTCCCTGAGGCAGAGAGACCACTCAAGAAGGAAATAACACCTCCGAGCAGGGGGCCATTCACCAGAGGACGAGCACGCTGGAAGCTCTCTGCAGAATGTTTTCCTTGATCACCACAGGACTGATGAGAAAGAAAGGTGATAAATATGTTTATACGCAAGCACCCATTCAATAATTCATTACACTGTGGGCTTACAATATAACGACTCCAAAAGAATTGTGTTTTCCTCCACATCGCCTGCGCCCAGACACCTGAGACCTGGCTGCGTTCGGGAATACTATCTTCCCAGGCACGTGTTCCAGAACATTCTCTCCCCATTCTATCTGGGCCAGTGTCTCAGGCAGCACCTCCTCCTGGATGACCTTTCCCTTTGTCCTGTCCACCAACCAGGTCTTGTGTGTCCCAGTTCCTGACGGCAGACATGCGAAGGTTTTCCCTGGTTGCAGGCATTAAAATTAATTAGACATGGAACCATAGTATATTATTTTAGCCTATAACAGTGCTTTGCCATCAGGGGCCACAGTATGGTGACAATGTCTCTGAAGACATCCTAGACTATTATCACTAAGAGCAGGGTATGCCAATGACCAGGCTACAACTGCAACACACAACATACCCTCTAGCCCCAACTCCCCCAAACTCTCTGGATTATATAGTGCTGAAGTTGGAAAATTGTGGCCTCAGGATTGTTCTGAGAGGTGAGGCCAAAGGCCAGGGAGGGGAATTGGTGACATTTCCAGAGAACCACTCAGTCCCAGGAATGGCAGAGCCAGGCATGGGACACTGGTCAGTGGCTCCTGTGTGTGTAACCTCTAGAAGGACTTTACTATTCTAGCTTAGCTGTAGGACAAGGAAGCCCTGGAAGGCCACACACCGAAACGTAATCTGTGTTCACTGCTGAACGTCATATGATGGCACTGATTTTTCCTCTTTGCTCTGATCTGTCTGATCTGGATTTATTTATTTATTTTTAATTTTCCTAATAAATATTTGCTGCTTTTATAAGAAAGACGAAGACACTATTTCCATTTTTGAAAAATGATATAAAACAAAAAAAATTGGCTTGCCTCATTGATATTTAGTGCTGGCAAGAATATGGAGACACCGGAGTTCAAGGTAGCAGGGGAGATGGTTAAGTAGGGGCGGGGCACTCCAGAAACCAGGAGACAACACAGGTTCATGGTGTCTCAAATGTTCCATCATTGACTTACTCATAATTCTATAGGAAATTTATCCCACGGAAAAAAAGTATGTCAAAGATTTAGGTACTGGAATTGTAAAACATCCTTTATAATAATGAAACACCAGAAATGATCTAAATACCTATCAATGTGATTAACTGAACAAATTTCAATTTGGTTTAGATCAGGTAGAGAGATTATATTAAAAAGTGCCAATCTAGAGCCCAGAACATAGCTCAGTGGTACAGTGCTTACCTAGCATGTGCAAGACCCTGGCTTTGATCTCTAGCACTACAAAATAAAAACAATCACAAAAAGGCAAATTATGAAATAGTATGTAGCTGTTAAGAATTACATTGATAACCACATCATTATTTCAACCATTATTGCAATCATTATTTCAAGGGTTTCCCCCCTAGGTTGAAGTCCATAAGTTCAGGGGTCTTTTCCTTTTTGATTCCTGTTGCAGCCCTGATATCCACAGCACTTTGCATAGTAAGTGTGTCATAATTATTCTCCAAATAAAATGAATGTGGTTATCAAGCAATGTGATTATCAAGGTCAAACAGCTATTCAGCATCTGTATTTTCCTGTTGATATTTCAAAGATTCTCCACAAAGCATGTGCTGTGTTTACAAAGAGGAAATAGATCAATTATTTGGGTGCTGTGCATAAAGCAAAACAACATAATAGAATTTAAGCCAGAAAAAAAGAAAAAAAGAATGTGGTACAAAGGACGTGAAAAAGGACATGCAGAATTCAGGAAGCCGATTCCGTGACACAACCAAGGGACGTGGTGACACAGCTACCGTGGACTCAAAACACAGGATTATATGGGGTCCCCACCCGCCCACCCAGCAGCACTCCCGTGTGACACTGGTTCCATCTTTCAGCATCCTTCCCTGCATCCAGCTTTCCCCCACTCGTGACACCAACAGCTACAACCACGGAGGGGCCACAGATCCACAGACTCGCGTGGCCAGAGGCTCCAGTGGCCGCAGCAGCATCGGAGGCATTGTGACAGCTGTGGAGGCTGGGGGTGCTTTTCAACTGGATGTGTGTCTGCGGCTGACAGCTGGAATAAAAGAGCTGTGCTGTGCTGCTCAAAATAGAACAGAAAAAAAGTATCCCAAAGAGAGAGGGAGAGGAGAAGAAAACGAGACGGACATGAGACGCTGGGTGCTCCAGCAACCTAAAAAGACCAGTGTTAACCCGGACCCATGCATATGATTCAGGCAGCCTTTGTAGGCTTTTTCTTTTCTTTTTTTTTTCTTTTCTTTTTTTTTGCCTTTTCACAAATGCTTCTCTGGGACTACAACCCTGAAAAATGTCATCTGTCCTTTTCCTGGAATGGTTGGATTCTTATGTCACCCAGGTTAAAAAAAATTAATAAAGCTCAGTGCTTTTATATATTTGCCTACTTATGGCCACCCTGGTGAGGTGAATGAAGCAATAAACAAATCTGAAAATATATACCCACATGTGCACATGTAGCAATTATAAAAGAGTCACTGGAAAGGAAAGGAAAGGAAAGGAAAGGAAAGGAAAAGAGAGAGATACAGAGACACAGAGAGACAGACAGAGACAGGGACAGCCTGTAGACCAGGAAGACCCAGCCATGACTGTCATAGGGCAGAACTGGCTGTCACTGGAATGAACTGGCGTTTACTGAGGCCGTCAAGGACCCTCGGCCCTGACTCATTCTATTCTGCCTGCTTTCTCTCCCCAAAACTTTGAGGAACAACACATCATTTTTTAACAAGAGAAAAAGTCTTTTCATCCTCTAACTAAAGACACAGCTTAAGATGACAAAGGCCCCCAAAGAGCAGGTGAGTCACGGATGTCTCATGTTTTTGAGCCAAGATTTTAGGGACACAGGAGAAGGAGCGCTGGGAATCTGAGGGCGACGGGAAGGTGGGAGGCACAGAAGGGCCAAAAGGCCACAGGAACGAATGTGTCCTGCACAGTGTGGCTCGTGGCTGGCCCCCGCATCCGACTCCTGGGAACGCACACGTCCCTGTGGTAGGTTAAGGATGGCAGGCCACCCTTTGACGCTGTCCAGTGAGCGGTGGAGATGATTTTCTCTGTCCTTGGATCTAGGCTGGGCTCTGAAGCTTTGCCCAACCGAGTAGCAGAAATGATACCGTGGCCCTTCGGGGAGGGCTTTCGAGAAGATGGCAGCTCCCACCGTGTCCCAGGAAGCCCTGAGCCTCCTGGTCAGAAGCCTGAGCAGTCTGGGGTATTCCCCATCCCAAAAGAATGACTTAATGATTCATGAAGTGGGAGGGGCCCAGTTGAGCCTCAGACATCCACATGTCCCTTTAAGTCACCAGACACGTGAGGAACGTCATCTTGGGTCCTTTAGACCAAGCCTGCTGGCCAACCAGCAGCGACAATGGATGGTATATAAAACCGAAGGACTGCTCAGCTCGGCCTTCCCGGCATTCCTCACCCATAAAAACTACCAACTACAATACAATGGTTGTGCTGTTAGCTGCAGAATTTCAGAGTAGCTCGGTTATAGCGATAGATGCAG